>CAKNXH010063897.1:117264-193646 GCA_932178445.1 Andricus quercusramuli
ATAATAATAATAATAATAATAATAATAATAATAATAATAATAATAATAATAATAATAATAATAATAAATATTATATATATTATATATTATATTATATATATTATATTATATTATATTATATATATAAATAATAATAATAAAAAGAGCCTCGGTGGCTCAGTTGGTTAGACGCTCGGACTTCACCTCAGAGGTCCGGGGTTCGATCCCTGAGCCGGTACCTCTTGAAATTTTTCTATGTACCTTTACCGAGGTTCTGGTGGTTCGGAACCCACCTTAAGCTGTAGGTCCCCCCATCATGCACTTGACTGCAACCCAGTCCGTGAATGATGGGGTAAAAACCAGGCTTTGCCCAATACGTCAAGGCACACGCTCTTATCAGATCACTTGATTGCATTATAATAATGCGTCCGTGACTGATAATACATACCGGGGCAAGCCCGTGCATAATATTCAAACAAACAAAAAATCCAACTCTAACCAACAATGCCTTCGACATATTGGGCTACCTGAGAGAAAAATGAGTTTCCTCATTTTTTATAATGAACGATATCTAAAATTTCACTTCTTAGCCTAGGAGGTAACATTTTTACTTATGGTAAAGCGTAATATAAAGTAATTGACACTGTGATCTGATTGGCTGACGGACATTTGTATCTGTACTTTATGGTACGATGAGTAAAGTGACCCCAACTTTGGCATGTAGAGTGTAGACACTAGGCACTTTGCCTAGTGTAAATAATTGCAGTACTCGTCCTTCGTCTCGGACATTGAATGGAATTGAATAGAATAGAACTGAATAACATTGAATTGAATGGAAATAAATAAAATTGAATTAAATTGAATGGAACTTAATGGAATGGAATCGATTTGAATGGAATTGAACAGAATTGAATGGAATTGAATTGGATTGGTTTGGATTGTATTCCTTCTCAGGTTTTTACATTAGGACACGATGCGAGCAATTTGCGCTTATGATGACTCGTGTGATAAATAATAGTGTGTGACACTCGGCCCCTAAGTGACACTTAGGGTCCTTGTATCGCAAATAACTAATATTAAAAAAACTATATTTACCTAAATCTAATTATTTATTTTTAGTTCATCGAATTTCTCGATTGGATTGCCCTTGGGTCCTGTATTAAGAGCTAAAAAGAAAGGACGAGTTTGTTAATCAGCCACTTTTGACAAACGGTCATGGTTTTATCCATCACAAGTATTTAAAAAAAATCAGAAGTTCAATATTCCAGCAAAACTATGGGAGATAAGAAAAAAATTTAAGATGCTTAATGTTTGTTTTAATCATGAAAAATTTGATTAAAATTTAAAAATTGCATTTTGCACCCAAAGCGATAGGGAATTCACTAGTCAAACCCCCGTACGGAGTAATCCCTATTACGCAGTATTACGTATTATTTCACATTTATTACGCGCATATTACGGCACTATTGAAGAATATCGTAGTAATAGGTTTCACTAAAACAGTGGCAGAAAATATTGCAATTTCATTATTTATATTATAATTAAACGATAAATTTTAATTTAATTTGAACCATAACCAAACTCAAATAACTAATCACAAATTAAACTAATTAAAGTAAACTTTCAAATTGTTTTATTTTTTCAAAAATCATTATTGTCAAGAACAATAAATAGTTCTTGAATTAGTTAAAATATAACTCGAGATTAAACTACAACGAATAAATAAAATGAGGATTCTTCGGAAAATTTTAATCTAAATCGATTATTACTCCTTCTAGACTGAATAAACATAATGGAAGTATTTGCCTCAACCTTCTCGTTGCACTTGCACAACGGCGCTGTCACTAGTTTTACGTTTTTTTGGGGTGGTTTACCCTCTATCATCACGAAAAGGGTTGGAAAAGTGTATTAAGTTCCTGTAAGTAAATTCAATTGTGCAATGATGAAACCAAGTATTTATAGTAACGACGAAACTGCGTGTACATCGTATTTATGTGCCCCTGACTTCAAAAATCGCTTCTGACACTTCAGAAGTGCTACTTGTAAGTGTATTCACCCTCGGGAAAACTATGCAAGATCAAAAAGATCTATATTATTTTTTTAATTCATTTTTTATAAGGTGCATGGTTTTGGTTTTAATTATGAAAAATATTATTGAGAATTAAAAATTCCATTTTTCAGGAAAACTATGCGTAAACAGAAAAAATATTAAGCAACGAAATTGTTCATCTCAAAAAGATCTACAAATTTATTCCAGACTGTTTTTCGATAAGACATATAGCTTTTGTTTTAATCGTAAAAAATTTGATTAAAAATCATAAATTTTACTTTCTGGTCAAATTGTGCAAGATATGTAAAAAATAAACAGACAAAAATTGTACAGCAAAATTTTTCGCCCAAAATAGAGGTCCTGGAATCAGATTCAGAAATAATTATAACATACATTCAATATATATTTAATATAGACTTAATATAACAATTTATTCTTGGTAGGGAGGGGGCGGATTAAATATTTAAATTACATAAGTCCGATACAAAAATGTTTATGCTATTTATTATGTAGAATATATGTAACATTAAAGATGATAATATGGAGTATTACGATTTATTTACAATCTGCTTGAAGTTTCTTCTTCAAAATTACGCAAACATAGTTATAACGTGAACACTGAACATTTATTCTAACAGTTTAATAAATCGTTATAATTTTTATACACAGACCTACACTACATCTACAAATATTTGCTCATTTGCAAGTTCTAGTCATTGTGGCATTCTATCTACATATTAATATAAGTTTTAATTTTTCGCTTATGAATTATTACACGCGTTTCAATTCAATTAAAAATAAAAGATTAAAACTGCATAAAAGTTGAGATATTTTTTAGGGCAGAATACTTGTCCTAATTCAAAATTTACACGTTTTTACATCCGAGATATTTTTATTTCAATACTTTTATCGTCAAAGAATTATTATCTATCAAGGGATTAACATAGATTCACCAAATAACTTTTCAAGTCCGACTTACAAACATTTTTACTGATAGGGAAAAATTATAAAGTCGAACTTTAAAATTTGACTTATTTTAATTTGTTGCCTTGGTTTGATGTCATGGCCATTTTTACAAGTCCTTCTATAATCCCAATATAGAATAAAAAATCTAGCATGAGTTATCTTATTATTATTGAGTCTATATTTGTGCCAAATATAAACATGAAATTGTATTTTATATAATTTTTATATAACTTTTTATGTACTTTAATCTATTGTTGGTAGAATTATCTATCCATGCAATAAATAAATATATTCCGGACTTATTTTCATTATTCCGATTGCAATAAAAATAAATCCACTGAATTTGTTATGATCTAGAGCTTTAGTTAATGTCAGTGAACACAAGTTGGCTTATTGACAACAAAGAAGATGTTAAGTTCGACAACGGCTGCAAATACCAAAAAGACACTGTACATTGAAAGGCAAATAAGGCCAACTTTTCGGTCTAATTTAAATTTGTTACTGGCGATAACGACGTATAATAAAATCAACGTCGAAAATAAAGATGCTGAGCTATATACGAGACCCTCGGAATTAATTTTTACAGAATGATCTCCTGCTACTTTCGGGGAAAATATTGATTTTATGAACCATGGAAGTCCAAGACACAACAACACGTCGAAAATGTTGGATCCGATTGAATTACTTATTCCCATTGTTCCGTGTCCTGAAAATGGAAACAAATGTTTATATTTTATTTTGCAAATTGTTTTGCCTCTCCTTGCTAAAATGTGGAGATAACTTAAATGATGAAAAAAATGAAACAACAATACAATATTTATCTGAAATTTTTAAAGAATTTAAACTTTCATTTAAAAATAGTCTTATTTAACTTTTTCTCTATGGGGCTTCCACTTTTCCAATTTTCTTTCAAACCTAATTTTTCACGTATAAAAAAGTTTCTCAAATGAAAAATTGATGTCAAATTAGTTGTAGTTCTCTGGCTTATTATGAAACAATTTATTTCCTCTCACAAATATCAAGTTTGAATAGTCCATTTTATTGAGGTACTTGGCAGACTTAAATTTTGAAGAAACTTTAACCAGAGGCCATTCAAAATCTACGTTACGCCATTTTAAAAACTTTATCCACCCTCCCTTTCCTTGTCACATATCATCACACAAAAGCTTGAACTCCCCAGGGTGTTCAAACTTTGTGTGAAATAGGGGAAATAATTGGGGAATACATTCTTTTGAATAGAATAATTGCTTAGGTACTACATTGAATTCAATATGAAACGCTTAAGATTTCAAGCTAAAATCTATGGCATTTTCAAGAACAACCAAATAAATTTTTTATCAAAAGAGATGAATTTTCAACGAAAAAAAAGAAAGATTTTTCAACCAAAAATTTGAATTTTTAAGCAAAATCGAGAAATTTTCAAAAAACAGTTCTATGTTTAACCAAGTGTTGAATTTTCAACCTACAAAAGATAACATTTTGAAGCAAATGGTCGAATTTGCAAGCTGAATGGACGAATTAAAAAAAACAGTTGAATATCGAACCAAGAAAGATGGATTTTCAACAAAGAACTGCTATACCAGAAAGATTAATTTACAACCTAGAGGAACGAATTTTCTGTAAAAAAAGACAAATGTTCAACAAAACAGTTGAATTTTCGAAAAATACGATGACTTTTTAACAAAAGCGTTGAATTTTTCACCTATAAAGGTTATAAAGTCACCTATTAAGCCAAATTCTTAGACAAGAAAGATTAAACATCAACCAAAAACAGTTTCATTTTTAACCAAAAAGTTTGATTTTCAAGTCAAGAAGACGAATTTTTCAGAAAGCAGTAAGTTGAATTTTCAAACCATAAGGTCGAATTTTCTTTCCAAAAATATGAATGTTCAACAAAATAGTTTATTTTCAATAGTTTATATTTCAACCAAAAGAAGATTTTAATTTTAATTAAAAAATAGTCGAGTTCCACCAAAAATTATAAATTTTCAGCGAAAGATGTAATAGTTGATATTTCAGACAAATAAGATTTTAATTTTAACTAAAAAAAATACTTCAACCACTTAAGACGAATTTTCAACAAAATAGTTGAATCCTCAATCAAAACAGATTAATTTTGACCAAGTTTTTCAGATTTTCAATCAAGAAAATTTTTTCATTTGAGGGGGGAATCCCGTGTAAAGAATATAAAAAAATCGATTTTTTTTGGCTCAAATGATAGCTTGGCATCCCAAAAACATACAGTGAAAATACCATAGCCGTAGCTGAGCTCCTTATTCTCGAAACAGCGTACCGCGCAATTGCAAATTGACATATCGAATTTTAGACATGTCGGACGTCCGCTCTTATAAATCAAGATATTATTGATTTATCAGAATGAAAGAAATTTGTTTTATACTTCAAGAGTACTTTTATAAGTAAAAAAAGTTTTGGAAAGATTCATTATTCTTTTCATCCCCCAAAAAATCCCCAAAAATACCCTAACTTTCGGGCTATTACACGGGATTCCACCCTTAGGGAAGAGTAAGAATGTCAAGCAAATCGTTGTATTTTCAAACCAAAAAGGCGAATTATGTAGGAAACAGATGAATTTTCTACCCTAAAGCAGTATTTGCTACCAAGATGTTATTTTTCAACAAAATAGGTGAATTTTCTACAAAAATCATAGAATTTTTAACCCAAAAAAAAATGAAATTTCAATTTAAAAAGTTGAACTTTCAAGCCAGACAGTCGAATTTCCAACTCGAAAATATAAATTTTCAAAACAAAAGTTAATTTGGAACTAAATTGTTAAATTTTAAACTAAAACCGATCAATTTTTAACCAAAAATTGAATAGTTACAAATTTCCGTTCAAAAATTAATTTTCAACCAAAAAAAAAACGAATTTTTAACAAAATAGTTTAATTTTCAACTAAAGATATGGATTTCCAACTAATAAAATGAATTCTCATCAAACTAGTTCAGCTTTCAACTAAATAGTTGAAATTTTCGCATAAAATGGTCCAATGAAATATTTAAATTTTCAGTTAAAAAAAGTTAATTTTTATAAAAAAAACGAATTTTCAACCCAGAAGTTAAATTTCAAATCAATGAAATGAATTTTCAAGAAATAATTCTACTTGTCACCAAGTAGTTGAATTTCCGACAAAGGAATATGAATTGCCAATGGAAACTTCAATAGCTTGAATTTTCAATTAAAATCGATCAATTTTCAGTTGAAAATGGAATCAGTAAAGAAAATTAATTTTCTACTAAAAAAAAGAATGTTCGAAAAACCAGTTAAATCTTCAACCAAATAGTAGAATTTTCAATTAAAAGAGATGAGTTCCGAATCTGATTTAAGTTTTATACAAGTACCTTGATTTGTAACGATGACACTTGACACCGCTTCAGGTACGCTCATTCCAGCAGCGAGGAAAGTTAATCCCATTACAGAATCAGGGATTTTGAGAGTGTCACCTGAAATAAATTAAAAAAAAGCACAGAAAATATTTTCAATTCTTCAAAATTTGTAATATTATTAATTCTGAAATTGAAATGAAATGTCTCACCAATAATAGTGATATCCCATGCAACCATATACGACATGCTAGCTATCCAAGCAATGCACATGATGAAAGTCAGTGGATAATAATTTCTCAATGAGGGTCTTCTGCAATCCGGAATTGTGATGAGGAGCAGGAAATTAATTGGCCAGGTAAAGACCCACCAAAGTCTCTCCATTTTTGGATTTGGCCAGCTGGTAATGTTTACGATTTCCACTATAAAAGAATAATTTATATGGTAAGAATGTTGGCAGAAAAAATTGAAAAGCTTCCGAAATTATAAATAAATAATTAAACTGAAGGCTAGTCTTATCGTTCCGAAAAATTGGGGGGGGGGGGGCCCGTAAAAGGGGATGAAATAGTCCCAAAATTATAAGATGACTAGCCAAACTTATGACAAATATTTTACTACTCATCTCGAATTTCGGGATGATGAGACAGTTCGATAACTAAATAACTAAAGTATTTCAAGTACATATGAGTATCCAGTATTTAAAAATAAAATAACAAATTTTTAATTCATAAATTTATAAAACTTTTATGAGTGCAAAATTAAAAATCAAAACCCTTTTAATGTATGGGGCATTATTTCTAATCTACTATCTGTTTTTGTGATTTATAACTCTGTTAATAATCAAATTTTAAAATTTTTTGGTGGAAATACCTTTCCAATAACTTTAAATGTCACCCATTCGATATTACATAAAATTATTTAAAATCGAATGAGTTTGATCTGAAATTCTTTCGAGTTTGAAATGTTTACTTTTCGTACGTTACTTTTGGATTGAAAGAGGAAATTTGGTTATTTTTAACATTTTTATTGAATTGAAAGGAAGGGAAGTTTGTTTTTTCTTCCTGAGCTGGAAAAGGGAGTTTTTTTAATTATAAAGATTTTAATTAATATTTTATTTGAGTTAAAGCAGGGCTTTACGAATATTTTAATTATAAAGATTCTAATCAATATTTTAATTGAGTTAAAGCGGGGCAAATTCTTTATTTTCAAAATTTCTCTTATGATGGATGGGAAGAATTTTTTATTTTGAATCTTTTTCTAAATTGGGGAAGGGAAGTCTTGCTTTCAATTTATTTCTGAATTCGAATAGGGATATCTCTCGTAATATTCACAATTTCCACTATAAAAAAGTAATTGATACGGTAAGCAATTTGGCAGAAAAATGGTAAAGCTTTGGAAATTATGAATAAATAGCTAAAATATTTCAAGTATATGAGTATCTTCTATACAAAGATGATATGAAATTCCATATTAAATATAGAATGGCTATGAAAGCGCGATAGGGTGTAAAACTATCTAAAAATACCTATCGAATATTTGAGGTTTTGTATGGACTCGTCAATGTGTTCAACAAAATATCAAGCATATTGGTTATTAGATTTCATATCATAATACATTTTCATTAATGGCGTAAGAAATACTTTGCAGTTGAAAAAAATTATATTGTCACAAATCAAGGTAATCCTTCTTTTATACAAACATAACACTGGTATAAAAGTTTATGTTGTTTTCCCATGTTTCCCGGTTAAGATTCAAGTCTTCGAGAAAGAAGAATTTTAAATGAGTAATTTGATAATATTATAGAAAGTTCACAAATCAAGACATTTCCAAATTGTATGTGTTCAAAATTAAATAATTTCCAATTCTGTACTCGTGAATACTTTCAGATTGTATAACTGAAAATCTTGCCATTTTAATAGTTTCAAACTAAAATGTTACAAATTGAAGGGCAATTTTACTGTAACATTTTCTTTAATTGTAAATTTTTTTTTTAAATACCTGATAATCAGTTTTGGGGTTGAAATGCTTTAAAAAAATAGGAATCATTTTAGATTTAAGTGATTCAAAATTATTTGGTTTAATGTTGGTTTGAATTCATTCAAAATTTAAAAATGGTATGGTACCTGAATAGGGGCTTTATATCACTTGTACCTGTTTTGCTAAATTATTATTGCATTTGTTTGTTTTAAGATTCTTTGACCCTTCTTCGAATATTTTCTTTTTATCCTTCTTCATTTTGTAATTATCAAATGAATGGTGTAATTCTAATTATTTTGGATAATATAATTTTTTAATACTACATAAGATTCTGACAATATACTTCATTCTTGAGAAAAAAAATATTTTAAAAAGTATGGAAAACCTTATTCAGTGAACTTTGGGACTTTGGCACGTCACACTTCCGGTTTCATAGTCAATTAGAAATGCTTCATTTTCCCTCAGAAAATTCAAAAAGTATACTTTTTAAACATGAAACAAATGTTCTTATTTCAAATAATTTTCCTGAAGCAATAACATTCAGTTTTTAATGTTATTTCCATTTCACAGGGAAAAATATTATTCTAAAATATGCAACAAACAATATGTGCTTGAGTAACGATTAGATAAATATAATAACTGACTGAGACAGCGGCTAATTTTTTGCTTTTCAGTTATTCATTTTACAAATTCAGATTTAGAGAAATCATTTCATTTGAAATTATTATCTAGCAGTAAATGCATGCTCGCGAATCGTGCGTTCACCTCCATGGATATTTATTTCCTAATATTAAAAACATAAACAATTTCAAAAGCCATAATAATTTTTTTTTAATTCGTTGTTTCAAAAACTGATTTAATAAAATATGGATGATAGAATATTGGTTGTTTGATTCATTGTCGGAAAGCAGAAAAATTTGTTTTTTGTTTACGCACCATTTTAAAGCTAAGACGAAATGAATTACTCTTAAACATCAACTACAAGATTTTTGAAACAGATTTTGTAGAACATCAAAACTATTCATAATAATATTCATTCATAATAATACTGAACTACAAAATCAAAGCACCAGAACACGACTGAATTTGAAGTATTTAAAATACAAAATAAAAATTTTTAATTCATAAATTTATAGAACTTTTAATAGTGTAAAATTAAAAATTAAAACCCCTTTAATATATGAGGCACTATTTCCAATCTACAATGTGTTTTGTGATTTATAACTCTGTTAATAATCTAATTTTCAAATTTTTAGAAGAAAAACCTTTCCAATGACTTTTAAACGTCACATGTTTGATTTTTTTCTGAAATGGAAAAGGAAAAATGATTAGAAATGAATAATATTAATTGTTTTTTATTTATTTCTGAATTCAAATATGGAAATTTTCTATTTTTATTGAGTTAAAGGAAAAAAAATTATGTAATTTTCATATTTTTCTGATGATGAAAAGGGAGAAATTTTTTATTTTCATTTTTGTATGTATTGTAAGAGAAATATTTTTAATTTCGAATATTTTGATTAAGTTGCAACCGAGGAAACTTTGATTTTTAATTTATTCCTAAATTAAAAGAGGAAAGTTTTACTTTTAATATCGTTTGTGAGTTGAATGCAATCAAATTTTTTATTTTTAACATTTATCTTTGAATGAAGGAATTTGTTAGCATAGTTTTTTTCAAGTTTTGAGTTTGAAATGTTTAATTTATATCATTTCAACGTTTAAAATTGTGCAGTTGATAAATATTTTAAATATCTTCAGATTAAAAAATGTACATATTTCAACGATTTATGACTCTCCTAATATCAATAAAAAATTATTATGATCAATAGAAAGGACATGAAGAACTCTATCAAAACTGTAGGGAGAAAATTTTTTCACTTGATATTAAAAAAAGTCATAATAATATGTTGATTTCATAAACAAAATGTGTTGAGAAGAAAAAAATCTAAGATTTCTTTTCATTTCAAAAAAAAGAACCTTTAATTCAATGAAATTCAAATTTATTTTTCATCATTATTTAATTTCTAATAGTAATTCCTTGAAGGACTTCAAAATTAGACATTATAAACAAAATTTTGAATTGCATGAATTTAAAGTGGTAGCTTACAACATTATACAATTTGAAATCTCCGAAACTGATCAACTTCAAATATAATGCCCGTACAAATTTATTAATTCTAAAAAGTATTAAAAACTGTACATTTAAATTTTCTTATCTGTTCAACAACACTAAAATAACAAAATTATACATTTAGACATTTTGTAACATACCTGATTGAGTATTTGAAAATTAAAAAACCTAAAAAACAATATTATCTAATCTCAGCTTTAGAAGTAGAAAATTGGAATGATACCATTTTTAAAGATGATACAAATTATTATCAGGTATCTATTTTATCTTGAAGTATCAAGTAACATTTGAAAGTGATTGGATAGATTTTTCTAAACTCAAAATGAGATTTCTGTATGTTAAAAAATCCAGTATCATTTTCACCGATTAAATTTGAAGAATGTGAAATTGTAATAAACCTTTACATTTTAATAATTCTATAAACATTAGGAATTTTATTATTTCGAATTGGAACCTTTAAGGATAAATGAATTCAATCTTGAAGCATTACAAATTAAACAATTCCAAACTTCATTTAAAATTGAAGTATTTTTATAACAGGAATTTGAAACTAAGTCATTGAAAATTAATCATTTTCAAATTTTGCATCACACTTTTAAATAATAATTTAATTTAACTACATTGTAATGATACTCATTTTTTAATTGATATACTTACGTGAATCATCACTACTGAATTCAAGGCTGCTCATATCTAAGACGTCTGAGCAATCTGTAACAATTAATAAATCGGTAAGATCGAATCCAATGATTAATTAAAATCTTCAAAAATTTGGCTTCCAACAAATGATTTTTTTTTTAATTCGATGAAAAGAATTGATTTGAAAATTCATCTCTTCAAGTTTTTGACGCGCTCCGTGTATATGAGACTTCGAGGGCTCAGAATTTCAGCAATCAATGTTATATTAGAGAGCTGTTCTGAGCTGAGAAGCGATTAAAACTTGACCCCTTTTTAAGCACCTTCGCTGCATCAAGTGCTCAGATATAGTGGTTGCAAAAATAACAGAGAAAAGGAGAGAAGAAGTGATAAAATGTGGAGAATAATCAAAAACCAATACTTCAATACCATAATGGAATTTGATCTTAATTAATCGATAATTGTATAATCTCATAATATGGGATACTCTAAAGTGGATTATTGTAGAATCATACAAATACCATAAGTGAACTGTTTTATTAGTATTAGTTCAACAAAAATTAAGTTTTTGGTGACAAAACAAAATTTGGGAGGGGCAACAAACAAACTTGGTGCTTAAATAAAAAAAAAATGTTTTTGTTGATTCAACAAAATAGGTTCCTGATTGGTGATGCTAATGAATGAACTCATGTTTAATTCTCCATTAACACGGAAATCACAGTCTTTCCCATATGCCCCTATTCCGCTTTGTTTCCCTCTTTTATTTTAAATCCTCCTTTTTTCCCTATTCTTGAAAAACTTTCCCCGCTTTTCTTTAGATATATACGAGGTTTAAAAATACAATTAGAAACAAACACTTGTAAGCAAAATGTGAAGCTGAAACATTTTAGAACATGTTGAAAATGTGAAAACCAGAAACAGAATTTTGTTACCCAATATAAAACTGGAACAGTTGAAAAATATGTAGTAATTTTGAAAAGAAGTATTAGAAAATAACCCATTTTTAATTGAATTGTAAATGTTAAATAAATGAAATATAGAATATTTAAAGTTGATCAACTGCAAAGTTAAATGTTCTAATTTGAACAATTTAAAGTCAAACGTTCATAATTTATCTACCAGAATTTCAAATCTTCATAGGAGTATTGATCAGTCTAAGATTTTGTTTTTAACTATTAGCGATCAAAAATGTACAAATGTTTATTTGAACGATTACAAACTAAACTATTTAGGATTTAACTAAGACTTTAAAGCTAAAATATAGGTTTGTTGAATCAACACAAATTAAATATTTTTGAAATCTAAAATATTTCAGTCGCTCAAACTTGATTTTTTTTACTTTCGTTTGAGAGCATTGAGAAAGGTAGTTTAAAATTTACATTCGAACGGAAAAACAAAGGGAAAAACACCTTTTTTGAACAAGAATCACCTAACATGTGAATTGTGAATTCTTCATGGATTTCCATGTTTTTTTTACGAATGGCCTTAAGTCTTCCAGCTATAATGAGTATGCGGATATTTCACTCATTATTATTATTATTATTATACCATTAGGCCATTTCCCTTTCGGGGTAGGCTTGACTTGCTCGGTTCGAAAATAGTAGTGTGTCGGTGGGTATGTAGGTGTAATGTAGATAGGTATATAGGTGTTAGGTATAGATATTTTAGATTGATCTGGAATTCTCGTGTTATTTATTTAAATGACACTGCTCCAACCCAGGTTGCTGCTCAATCTCTCTAGCGATCACCCCAAGTGAAGAGCCTCTTAATAGCAACACAGTAAATCCCAGAGATATTATTTACCTGAAGTTGGATAAAAACGCTGAAAACAATTGAAAACTACAATTATCCGCTGGCAGATAATTTTTATCAGGAGGTGGATAAAAATTATCCGCCGTCGGATAATTGTAGTTTTCAATTGTTTGCAGCGTTTTTATCTAACTTCAGATAAATAATATCCCTGGGATTTACTGTGAAAGTTCAAACATTTTTTGTCTGGATTTTTAGTGATACCATTGCTTTTAAGACTTTCGAATTCTTTTAAATCGGTCATAATTCACTGTAACAGCTGCGTCAAAATAATTTTCAGTAGGTTAGAGCAAGTAACATTTTTATTGAAATGTTATAAACAATTTAATAAACGAAACTCATTTTTTCTTGATTCGCAATGATTAGCTATTTAAAGTCCATAGCTTTAATATCAAATATGACATATATTAATTTGCGATTAAAAATAGTTAATAGCTGTTTTTTAGCAGTTATTTAAATCAATTTTTGTAAACAAATACACATTCCGACCATTTCTTCATAAATAGGCTTTTTTTGCAGAATTAACTAGAATTGTCTCGACAAAGATTGTTTGCTGTCATACATATTTCTTACATTGGAAAAAATTGTGAATTATATAAACAATTTTAATAAACAGATGCATATTTTAACCAATTTTTATTGAATGGGCCTGATTTCTTTGGGGAGTTAACTAGAAGTGTCTCACTAGGTACTCCGTGTTATCATTTTATTCATAGCAACGGAAACTGTCAATTATATAAACAATTTTCATAAACAAATGCACATTTTCACCATTTTTTTATGAATAGGCCTAACTTTTTTTGCGGAATGAATTAGAAATGTCTTTCTAGGGACTCTTTGCTATCATATCTTCAACATTGACAAAACCTGTTAATTATTTAAACAATTTTTATAAACAAATACACATTTTCAAGATTGGTTCATGAATAGGCCTAATTTTAGTTGAAAAAATTAATAGATTTTATCAATTTTAAATGTATGACAGAAAGTAGTCTGATAAGGTATTTCGAGTTGATTCCGCTAAAAAATTTAAGCCTATTCATGAAAAATTGGTGAAAATGTGCATTTATTTATGAAGATTGTTTACATTATCAACACTTTTTGTCAATATGAAAAAAATTATAGCAAGGAGTTCCGAGAAAGATATTTCTATTTCATTCCGCAAAAATTAGGCTTATTCATGAAAAAATGCTTTTGTTTGTCTTTGGCAAAACATTTCAAGTTGATTTCGCAGAAACCTGGAACCTTTAGGTAAAAAATTGGTTTAAGTGTGCATTTGTTTATAAAAATATTTTAAAGAATTAGTAAACCGCAGCTTTTCTCAATTAATTGTAAGAAGTGCACATTATTATCTGTCATATTCCATATAAAATCTATGGATTTGAAATGCTAATCAATGCGAATCACAAAAAAATGAGTTTTGTTCAATACCAGTTTGTTTATGACATTATAAATAATTTGTTTACTTCAACGTACTGGACATTATTTCTAGTTAGTCACTACATTGATGTATGCCCTATTTTAATAAATTTGAAAATATTGAATCAAATGGTGTTACTGAAAAGTTAAGCAAAAAAAAGTTCGAACTTTGTTGTGAAAGAACAATTTTTTTTTAGTCAAAGTAAAATAATCGCAGTCACTTGTTACACCTGGAAGAATTAGGAAAACACTAAAATGATATCTCGTGATCCAGAAGTCACCATCAATTTTTTTGAAATGAATAGTGAAATTATAAGACATTTTAATAATGTAACTATAAATTTGTTTGAAGTTTTTCTTCGTCAGAATTGAAATAAATATTGTTCTACATCAAGATATTAGAGCGTATTTACTTTTGTCTGCAATATCTTCAAGTTTCATTAAAATACGTATCACGGTTTCAGAAATATCGACAATTAAAAAAATGTGATGCCAAAATTCAACATAGCGTAACTCAAGTGATTTTGAAAACTTTTACAAATTTTCTAGGGACCAAATGTCTCCTATGGAATACTATAATTTTTCAGAGTTTTATTAAAATTGAACGACTACCTGTGTAGAAAATTAACGGGGAACTATTCGGGGCCTGGATAGACCGTCCTGACAGTTAATGTGGCGCTGTCAAGACGATCTGCTATGGCGCTGAGTAGAAGTGAAACGATTTTGTATGGTCAAACGCTAGTCTGGACGAGCTAATCCAGCGCTAGTCAGTCGGTCTTATAAAAATCTATTTTAGATGGTTGACGTTACTAATTATTTCAAAGATTTTCTAGATGATAAGAAAAAAATCTTTATTTTTAATGTATATTTTTCATTTTTTATGCTTATAAACACCCCGAATATTTTTGGAAATATGCAAAAAAATATTTTGATTCAAAAGTTAAACAAATTGTTAGCCCTGATGAGCTAGGCTGCACGCGAATTAGGCCCGAAAAGACTGACTAGATCGAGGAAAAAGTGAATTTTTTTAGTACTCACTTTTCATTTTTGATACTTCTTAGCACCCTGCCTTTTTTAGAAATGGGCAGACAATATATTTGAATTAGACACTTAACATTTTTTTTAGCCATGACGGACTAGCTAGCACTCGATTAGGGCCCGAAGAATGACTAGAGGATGAGCGAAAAATTCATTTTTTTCAATGTACATTTTTCATTGTTGGTACTTTTAAACTACCTGTTTTTTTTCAGAAATTAGAAGAAAAAAATTTTGTTTCATAATTCGAAATTTTGTTTGCCATGATTAGGGCATCCGATTAGGGCCCGGAAAAACCGTCTAGATCAGACAGCCTAGACAATACCCAACTGAAAGAAAGTTTGCTCAGATAATTTTCTACACGGTTACTTGCAGATCCTGATATTTATTACGTATACTGGCTCATATGTAAAACTGAATGTTTAAGCTTTTTCCTATTTTTCCATTTTCATGAAAAAGTAACCCTATTTTCCCTTCTTTGAGCTCTGTTTTGCGATGTGCTCCTTACAAATATAAATAAAAATGGTACAAAATGGATCCTTACTATTAGAGAAAGCAGAATCCTTTCCGTTGACATAAACTGGCTGTATCGTTTGATTTCCAACGAGGGAATCAGTAATTTTGTTGCTGGTGATTAAAGGGCTCTCTTCATTTAAGTTTTTGTACTTTCTTCTCTTTGATACGCTTAAATTCATAAAGCGGCTGATACGCTTGTTGAAGCACATCGCTGTAAGAAACGTAATTGCAGATAATTAATTTTGCACGGTCAGTGTTTCGTCGCACGGAGAAAAAAGTATTGCCATATTTACAAAACGTGCACTTCATTATTTATTCTCTAATTTTATGTAAGCGCTGACGACCTTTTCTTTAATTGAATATATGGATCGATTCATTTATTGAGAACATTAAAATTTCACTATAGTCGGTCTATTTCGTCCGCAGAAGTTACTTTAAAAAATTTTAAGGTTGGACTTGAAAGGATCAGTGAACTCTTTTTCTTTGTATTACACATTTGAAAACTGTACCGCGTTGGTAGTAGTTGAATGAAATCTTTGCTGGTTTTTCAAAACATATATCGTTTTTAATTGACCCAAATATCATAATTGTAATGAAGGTTTTTTAAATTGGCATTAGGTTCTATAATTTTTATTTTTTGTCCTGTTTTTAATTTTTTTAGCATTATCATATTGATGTGCGTGCATGTAACTTTAGCAATAATTTTCTAGGCGAGAAATTTTGAGATAAGGAATAAATACTCAAAAATATCTTGCAGTTTTGCCCCTGCAATCCGAAAAGTTTACATACCCAAAATGTATAGAATATAGGAAATAACGAGAATTAATGCTTCGTACCACTCGATACGACCATCATGGAGGGTTGCGATCAGCAGGATAACTGTAAACCCATATGCCAAAGAATCTCGGCTTATGGGCCACCATTCCAGATCTAATACCTGAAAAAATTAATTCATTTGTTAATGATGTTCATTTTCAAAATTGAGCAATTTTTAAAATGGTTTATAAATTCGAGGAAAATATACTGATTGTTAATTGTAACTAATTTCGTACGGAATACTCAAACTTACTGGAGAAAAAACTAGAATAAAAATTGTTTAATTAACAATAATTACTAGAATCTTCGTGTTTGAGTTTCAACTGTATTAACGTAAAAACTGAAATTGTTATATTCAATCTTATTGATCAAGGTAATATTGTATTCCTTAAAATTTAATTAATATTAACATTATTTAGGAAAGCATTTGTGAATTCGTGCACTAGAATGTTAACACATTTTTTTTATTCTAATTTTCCCTTAATCTCTCGTTTCTCGAATTGTAGTTCACAAATTTAACAAAGTTCAAACCCAATATCTTGTCTACCGGAAGACTGCGATTTCAAAATATGTATTGAATTTAACAAATTTGTTAAAATTGAACCAAATTTAAAGTTGCCCCTATACGCTCGGTTCCCAAATATTATTTCACAAATTACTGGTATGTGGTGCCGGACAACAGCAAAAAAATAATATGATGTTAATGTATTTGTCTACATGGCTAAGATCAATATTTTTTGAATATCGATTATTGATTTTATAAGTTGTGAGAAAAATCTCTTTAGCTCCGTTGGGATTCGAACTCCAGGTCTTTCAAAATTCTGGTCTGATGCTCTAACCAAGTTAGAGTTCAAATCCTAGCGGAGCTAGAGAAATTTCTTTCACAAATTATAAAATTTACAATCAATATCAAAAAAATATTGATTTTAGACCATGTAGAAAAAAACGTTAACAGCATATTATTTACTATATTTTGCTGGTCAAAAACCATAACGTCAATTGATAACAGTAAAAAAAGTTTAAAAGTCACTCGTCATCCTGGAATTCGGTATAATAACAAAACTTCAAATTTAAAAAAAATTAAATTATAAATAAAAAAATAAAAAAAATAAAGATAATTTTTCATAAGTTTCACTAGTAGTCCGAAATTTCGGGATGACTAGTCCACTCCCTCTTCCAACTTCCAACAGTTTTCAGGACGACTAGATGCAGCAAAAAAGTTGTATCCCTATATTCCTACAGGAAGACTGTCATTTTAAAAAAAGTATAAAATAATCAGGCATTTTTTGACGGAAAAATTCGTTTTTTTCGATGTCAGTTTTTTAAATTAGGACCTTTATGATCACTTTAGCAAAATTTATGATTTGTTAAATTATCTCATGATTTTTAAAAACAAATTTAATGAAAAAATGCATGATTGGGGCATCTGCCGACAAAAAAATTCTGAGAAACTTAAACTGAAAGGACTGAGATTGAAAAAAACAACTTTCTCGTTGACAAATACCAAAATAATGCATATGTTTATTAAATTCGTTCAAAACACCATAGAATTTATCAACTAAGTATGAGTGTCAATGAAATTATCATCAAGTTCCCAGTTAAAATGACTAACATAAAAAAAACTATTTTTCCATCAACAGATGCCCGAATAATGCATTTGTTTAAAAAAATCATAAAATTGATCAACTATTCATGAATGTTGCTGAATTTATTATGAATATCCCAATTGAAAAGTCTGATATAAAAAAGAAAGAATTTTTGAGTCGACGGGTGCCCCAATAATGCATTTATTTTTAATAAATTTGTTTTAAAAAATCATAATATTGATCAAAAAATGATGAATTTTGCTGAAATTATCATACAGTTTCCAGCTAAATGGACTGACATTGAAAAAAACTAATTTTTCTGTCATTACATTATATTTAGAATTGATTTTTATAGTAAAAATTTTTTAATTTTCATATTTTAAAGTTAATATGAAAGAAGAAAATATGTGTTGATTCGATACAAATCGATTGACCTATAATATTGATACATTTGATTGAAGAGTAAGGAAGCTATGGTAATGCATAAGATTTGAAAATATGGTTCTTTACAGTAAAACTTTTTTCTTTAACATAATTCAAAGTTGATGCGAGAATATAAAAGTTATGCTCATTTATAATATTTGAAACATCTGTTTCAAACGGAAATTTTTTTTCTATCGACAGAATTCAAAGTTGACGTATTAATAGACAAGACTTCTTGATCATAAATTTTCAAATAGAATAATTCTGACAATTTTTGTAAAGAAATCATAAAGCTGAGAAAGATATGTGGTGCGACACAACTTTTCCCTTCCCTTTTCCAGATCGAAATATTATCATTTCGAATACAAAATCTGATTTGTGTTATTTGTCTTTGTATTTAAAAATTCGTTGTATTATTTTGTAATTTTGTATTTTTTGTAAATTTCTATTTTTAAATTAATCAAAATAAAGACTTTCGTTTGTCTATTATTAAAAAAACTCACTAATGCTTCTTCTATGAGGAAGCAAATACATTTTCTAATGGGAAGCAAAGTGTTTGTGAAGTGAGAACCATGTAATTATAAATACAAACAAAGTGGAAACACTCGAGAACGAATTCGCAGCTAGTTTAATATTTTTTGTTCATAAAGTATTTGGTGCTACGAAGAGCATGTTTTACTGTAGATTTTTCTAACCTGTGAGGCAAATAATCCACAGCAAGCAGGAACTGCAAGAATATTGAAAACTGCAGAACCCACGATTGTACCGATTCCGAGATCACCTTCGGTGATAAAAGTTCCTACCACGTTTATGAATAATTCTGGGCTGGATGTAGCAGCCGCCATAAAGGTAGCACCCGCCACATCTTTCGTGATGTTGATGTCTGAAAAAATGTTAAATAATATGAATTATAATATTTTTTTCCTAGTTTTTTAACAATTGAAATTAAATTCAATTCAAAGATAAAGCTACTCACTTTCGCATATTTTTTTTATAGATGGCACAAAAAAATCGTCACAAACGATGGCGAGAAGTAAAAACATATAAATAGCGAGGATAAAGTGTATCGCTATATATCCAGATTGCCTTTCCGATCTTGTAAATCCATCGGGTGGAAATTCTTTGATCGCTGGTGGGGTGCAATTTAGATTTTCTTCAACAGTCACGTTTTCTTCCAATTGTAATAATTTTCGTGAGCCTTTGAAGAAACAAATTGAAATGTTATTTTGTCACTAAATAGGGAGAACATCTTGTTTGAGGAAGCTCTTCCTCGAAAATGTACTCATTTCATATGAATTCAATGTTGTCCAAGTAAATTTGATTTGAATGAACAAATATATCGTATATAATTGAGCTTACTGCAATCGACTTATATCAATGAACAATTATTTTGTAATAAACTTTAAATCATATGATCCAAAACGTAATAAATAATCCTGTTGATTTGAAGATATGCTTCTTGAGTTAGTCTCTTTTCGCAAATATAAGTGATTTGTGTTACTATTTTCTGAAACACTGTAAACATTTAATGCCGTCACTGCGTATGAAGCTTTATCAAACGTAATCAGATACATTCTAAGATTATGCGATTCTGAATTTCAGATCCCAAGAACGTGTCGAAAAATGATTTTGTTTGATATTAACTAATTACAAGCTAAATAGTGGTTTTTAATTATATAATGTCTTGTTTTTTTTCAGATTCAATAAAAAGGGCACTTGCTAGATATAAATCCTTAACTATGGAAACTTTGATACATAGTACGGAAGAATAATTTCAAGCTGTAAGAATATTATTATCTACTAGAAATTTTCTTTTCTAATGATAACGTTTTTGCTTTTTTAAGTAACAATGGAACTTATCTTATGATGATATTAGAAATTTTATATTTCATTCAGAGGAATTTTACTAAATAAAAATATTTGCAATTACACAAATTTTCAACAAATAAAGTATCAGAGACTTATTCCTTTATCATTTGATTCTTGTTAGACAAGATCACCGAAACAGTTTTTAACGCACACATCCTTATTTGTGAAGTCTTTAGACTGGCATCTTGTGACTTTGTTATCACACAATCTTTGACGTCAATCGTCTACCCTCATACTTTCCAAATATATGTATATATAAGTATATTTTTTCCTTAATTAATAATGAACTTTTCCATCAAACTTTGAATGTTTTGAATCTCATTTCTTTCATTTTCTGAATAATTTTAAATTACATAGAATAAACATTTTAGATGTAATCAATATTACTGATACTGTCATCACATTTGTAATACGAGGCTTGCTTTACCTTCACAGTAAAAACTAGGCATTCATTTTTATCTGGGATCCTTTCTTGGGTGTTCTAATATGATCTCATAAATAGTCTATTTTAGAACCAGTTTCTGTTTTGTTTAGTTTGCTAACTTCAGATTGATGAATGATCCGAGATAACAAACTAAAGTTGTTCAGAGGGTGTATTGTTTTAATTATTCCAAACTTCAATCTTACAAAAAACAGAAAATAGATGAAATCAAAAATTCGTAAAAATTAGTGTTTAACCGTCAAACTCAGACGTCGCGAACTTCAGCCCTATGGGTTACCTTGGTTTCTAAAGTTGACAGTTCAGCATTTGTTTTATTAGATTTAGTTATTGACCAAATATAGTATAATACCAAATTAAGTTCTAAATCGAATCCTAGTTTTTACAGTGTTCAGCTAAAGAAATAGTTGTACAAAATATTCAAATTTGTAGCCAAGTTAATCATTTATTTTGGGGATATTTTTACTTTAGGGTTCAAATATATTTGTAATGTGATTTTTCCACTTTATTTTGCAACCTCTCTGTTGATTGAGATTCCAATAAAAAATTTGTATTTGAATAACAATTGCTCGAAATGATTCAACTTATCTCAGGCAATATACAAATTGAAACGATTGCTTCAATTTTTTATATAATCTTAAGAAAAATATATTTCTGAGAAAAAGTGAGGGGAATGAAATAAAGACACTCAAAATGATACGAATTACATTGAAATCGAATCAGTTCAAAATGAGTGAATGCATTTTTTGAATGATGGAATACCATTCAAATGTACTTACGGATATTTTCGAAATTGCTGACGAACTCTCCAGTGGAGGGTTTTGAAAAAAGTCCAGAAAGGCTAATGCAGAGATAGTACATAGAGGGTATGGCCAACACTAGGAATATCCGAAACCCTGCCATGTGCCTGTGTCTCCTGGCCATGTTGATTCGATTTCCTGGTTTTTCAGGCCCAAAAATTGGGAGACACTTTTTTGTTTCCAGTTTGGTAGGAATTTTCGTAAACATTAGGTGTGAAACGTCGACGTTTAATATTCGACGCTCTATCGGGCACTGGTGTGGAATCGAGTGATACACAAACGGTAGTACTTTTGAATACAGTCATTATCTTGAAAACGTTGATAAGGATAAGATACACCTGCCTATCGAGTTAAACAAACTGTCCCTCGATCAAACGGAAACGAGGAATTTTTCTCTGTATCGACATTGACCGACGGACTTTTTGTCCCATCGGTTAAAAACTATAGATCTCTAATCATAATAGATTATTTTCGATATGACACTGAAAAAACTTCATTCTGCATAAACATTCCTCTCGTTCTTTGCTGTCAAATCAGGAAAGTATTTCTCTGTTTACTTTCAGATTGTATTTTAATTCATAACTGAAATTTAACATTTATATAATCGATTGATTTTTGTGTCATATTTGTTTAATTCGGTATTTCGATTTAAGATTTTCAAAAATTCAATTCTGAGAAATGTCAGATGACTATGACTTGCAATTGCAAAATGTTAAGGTACATAGAATTTCCATTATTCGAAATTGCGATTATATTTCATTGTCTAGGAATGGCGTCGTCCATAAATTACGTAACTCTATTATTTTCAGTTTTTACCCCTCCACCCTTCCATTTAACATTGCGTCCATACAGAAAAATCCCCAGCATTAATCCGTCCCAATCCTCTTAAGTGCGTGACGTCATTTATCGATGATTCAATAGGGTAGATCAATTATATTTTAATAATATCCAGATTATATGTACAAATAAATTGTTCTTCTATACCCGGTCCCACCTTGAGATCTTATTATCAATGGATAAATTCTTTATTAATTATAAAATCTCAAAGATAAAAAATTGCAGCTGTAATGTTGATATTGGTTAAATAAAGTTAATATTTGTTTCTGTATTTAAGAATTTTCTGTTGATAAAAATGCACTAGAAGAAAAATATACTACAATACTAAAATATATTTGTAAAAAGTAATTTTTGTTTTTGAAACATCCAACTGTATCCCCAGTTCATGGATTTTCGTATATTTAAATTAGCCATTTCGTGAGTTTCTAATGACATACAAAACTAAATATTGATTATATTAAGTTGGCATCCAAGTTTTTAAAATATACAATAATATTAAAACTAGTTCTGCTAATAATTCCACTTACATCTATTTCCATTAGGCCTTTTTTTTGATCTTTTTAATTTTGGCGTAAACTGTGAAATCAATAACAAATTTATAAAAAATATTTTTTGATTTTAACTATATAATATCTTTTTTCAAGAATTCAAAAATGTAATTCAATAATAATAATAATAGTACAAATAAATTTTGCTGCGAACCCCTATTTTAAATATTTTGCCAATATCATTGGTTCCTTTTCGACGATATTTGTGGCCAAACTGAAAGAAAAATATCTTTGGTTCAGCTATACATTTTTTCCATGTACCTCAGAAATTTCTGCTGATTAAAATATATTTGAAACAAAGTTAAACAGTCAAAAGAATGAAAAAGCAAAAAACTAACAAATTTGAATTTTTACATTCTTATGTTTATTTACATTTTTTTCTATTGCATTTTTATTACCAGAAAGTTCTGAGGTATCCAAGAAATTGACCAAACTCAGCTAGAAATAATTATTATAAGTAATAGAAAAATACCTTTGTACACCTTTGTACCTTTGTTTACAAACATTTTATATGCAAGCCAAGAAACCCGATACTCACACAATAGTTTTGAAATTTGCTGAAATTAAATTTTTAATTCTTCAAACTTTTAACATTTATTTCTAACATATTTTTACAAGTAGAAAGTCTGAAAATTATTGATATTTTTCAGGGATGTAATATGTTACTTTTTTGTAGCATTATTTTACATTTAAAAATTTGTTTTCAACTTCGGAGTGTCTCGTCCTAAAATAAATTCCGGATGAATAGCCCAATAATTTTCATAAGCTTAGCTAGTCGTCCTGAATTTTCGGAATGACTATTCCATCCCCTTTTCCAACTCCCCCAATTTTTCGGGATGACTAGACACAGCCTTTCAACTTACATGCTAATAATGGGGCCCACAATTAACAATTTTTTCAAAAGGAACTGACAATGGTTACTGAATATTCCGTAACTATAACCCTAAATGACCTGGAAAAGGGGTTATAGTTACGCAAAAGTCCGTTAACATAGACAGTCTGAGGAAACATTTCGAAAATTAATAAATTAATCATTTTTTTCATTTAAATTTAATTAGTTTTGTGATAAATTAACGAATCTATAACTTTTCATAAGATGATACATGATAAAGTAAAAGATTTAGGAAAATATTTAGTAAATGCTTTTTAAAGAAAAATTGTTTTGTCAGAAGCTTCACATTATCGAAGGCAAACAAAGTACACCAATTAAAAGGTCTGTCCCAAAGGATTTGCAAATTGGCAGGTTCCGTTGATTGCTACCGAGGTTGCACAATAATTTGAAAGGGAACTCCAATTCCAGGTCATGGAACACAATTTCCAATACTTTTCTGATATTTGATTCACTGATTAAAGCCCCAAGACTGTTCGCGTCTTTTATTATCTGTTCACTTCGATTAACAGTAGAAGAATCTAAAAATAAATAGACAAGAATAATTTTACTTTAAAATTCACAAAGTTAAATAAAGAATTTTTCTTAATGAATCTAAAAACAAAAATACTTGTAAGTGAATGTTTGTAAAAAGTATAGGATATAGGAAATACTGATTTGAATGGCACTGGATAGGATGAGGATGATCTTGATTATTACATTTAGTTTGAAAGTGGGATTTTTCCCTAGGTGTCTTGAGTGGAAAGTTTATCAGAATTTCATATGTTTGAAAGGAGTAAATATATCGGAAGGGAAGTCTTGGACTGGATGGCGACACAGTATCACTGTTTACATCGATAATCGATACGACTGCTGTCAAGTAGCCTTTGCACCAATTCTGTCATAGTATTATGAAATGACGAAGGTGAACTGTGTTCAATCAAGTGTGATTAAATTAGTTACGAATAAATCGTAAGATGATTATTTTCGAGTAAAGTAGGTTCGTGTCTGTAAAACATACATAAATATGTAAATTGTTCAATATGGGTATTATAGTGTAGCCCAGATTAAAAAATTCTCCCATCTAAGAAGACACCCCCCGAAAAGTGTCTGTGTACTGAGGTTAAAAAATGAAGAAAATAAAAATGTTGGCGTTTATGCCCTTTTGGAATCTATGCCCTTTCTGTTATCGGCATTTATAGCGACATCAAGAAACATTAATGTTTTTGTCCCATTAAAAACTCCCTATATTTATCATAGGAATTATTTTTCTAATTTTTAAACATTAAAAAAGAATTAAGATGATTTTGTGCAATCTATTCGTTTTATTTATCATAAAAATAAATCCTTTTACTACAGAACAGAACCATTAAAAGTTTTTTTATGTCAGTAAATGTGGGCAACAGGATTCTACAACTAGAACTCACCCTATACACCTACTAGGGACAGTTTTATGTTTAGAATCTCAAGTAAGAATAAAAAACTTAAAATGTAGATACAAAATCGTAAGCATCAAATGTATAATCGTATAGACATTTTTTTCGACATATATGGTTTATTTTCACATAATTCAAGTTTTTACGTCTTTTTTAGATTTCAATCAGTGTTAGTAGCCAATTGAAAAAAATATCAAGAATTTTAAACAATGATCATATTTCAGAGAATGTATAAGATCAATGAAAAATTGATTATACTCACTTAAATCTTTCAAATCTGAAGCATGAATTTTTTTAAAAATAATTCTGAATTGTCCTTTGTTTTCATGTAACACGAGTCTTGAGATATGCAATACAAAGTTTTAAAAGAAAAACTTAATTAGTTTCTTAATTTTCTTCCTGGAACACAATGTAAAGTAAGAAAATGCATTTGCAATTTAAAATAAACAGTAGTGTCCCTTTACCTTAAATCTCTAGATACTTTATTTTTTGGAATAATTGGTATTTTCCCTTTTTTATAACCTTGATTGGCATTAATTGCTTCCATAAATCAATTAAAAATATGTAAGTGATGAGTATTATTTTATTAAATACAGTTGGATTTTACTAGTGTCTCATTTTTTGTTCATAGTAAAATTACTATTTAAATAAATTTAGAGATATTTATTAACTTGCATTTATTCTTAAATGTATATTCAATTTAGATTTTGTTGCATTTTCGAAAATCATGAAGAAACATAATAAAAAATGTTTGTGTAATTTATTAATCAAATTAACAAACCTTAACTAATGTTTCAAAAGCTGAAAACCCAGTATAGGGGTTAAAAATTCTACTAATTGGTTGAATATTTAACTATTCTGTTGGAAATTAGTTTTTCAGTTGGAAATTAATCTTCTTAACTGACAATTTAACTTATCCTTTCTTGGCTCAAAATTCATCTTTTTCAATGAAATTTTTTTAAGTGAAAATTTAACTATTCCATAAGGAATCTTTCCGTGGAGTTAAAAATAATACAGCGATATAAACAAAAAAACGCGCAACGCAGTATATGAACGATTCCTTACTGGTTTAAAATTTATAGTTTTTAGATGAAAATTTAACAGTGTGGTTGGAAATTAACTTTTTTGATGAAAATTCAACTGTTTGATAAAAACTCGTCTTTTTGTCTTGAAAATGCATTTGTTCTGTTTTAAGTTCGCCTTTTTGGGTGAAAAATTCTACTATTTTCGTTAAAAATTCTATTGTTTTCGCAGACAATTGATATATTTGGTTGAAAATCAACTTTTTGGTTTAAAATTCATATTTTTGGGTTGAAAATTCAACTTTTTTTTAGAGACTTCGCCTTTTTAGTTTAAAAATTCCACAATTTGGTTCATTTTTTTTATCTTGACTGACAAATCTTTCCTGGTTGAAAATTCAACTCTTTTGTTGAAAATTCGTCTTTTTGGTTTTAAAATTCATCTCTCTGGGTAAAATTTCATATTTTTTTGTTCAAAATGCAACAAATGTTTGGTCGAAAAATAAACTGTTTTGGATGAGGATTCAACTATTTTCGTTAAATTCGACTACTTGTGATTTAAAGTTAAAATCCTTTCTTGCTTGAAATATCAACTACTGTATTTTTCGTTGAGAAAGAATATTCTTTATTTAAAATTCAACTACTTGGTTGAAAGTTGAACTGGTTTTTTAAACAATTTTTACTGTTGAAAATTCATAACTTCAGTTGAAAATGCAACTATTTTATTAAAAATTTAATTATTTTGTTAAAAACTTAACTGTTTCGTTAAACATTCGTGCTTTTGGAATGGAAATTCAGCTAACTTCTAACAAATTTGTTAATACTTGTCCATTTTGCTTGAAAGTTCAACTACTTTGTTGTAAATGTAATTGTTTGGTTGATAAATATTTTTTTTCTTCAATTGAACTGTTTTGTTGAAAATTCACCTTTTTGGGTCAATAATTCAACTGTATGGTTATAAATTCCACTATTTTGTTGAAAATTCAATTATTTTGTTGGAAATTCAACTATTCTGTTAGAAAGTCATCTGAAGGGTAGAAATGCAAAAGGAGTCAAGCGCCAAATTTTCGAAATCGGGTTTATTAGCTCAAAAAATCAGATAAATTCTATTACACATGCCTGCCAAAGGATTTTTTTGGGGCATCATTTTTCAAAATTTGTGTTCTTGTGTTCACAGTACGAGAAGCTTTTCTAACCATAAAGTAAAGAATCAAATTTCATTTTTCTCGACACTGGCTAATTATTTTTAATTACTATTGGGTTCCTTCCGTTCAGCACTGAATAGCCTCATTCCTCATTTTTTGGAAATATGCAAAATTATCACTGCTATCGTCATTATTTTGAAGTTGAAATGTCAGTTTTACACCATTTCGAAGTCATAATTGGATTTTCAAATTTCGCGAAACTGCATGCTTTTTTTAAAACAAACTTTTTGGAAATCAATTCGTCCATTCAATAGCTAGAATTCAAATTTTTAGTTTTTTTCTTAAACTGCAAATTGACTCCACAATTAATGTTGAAAGATATTAAAAGTCGATACGGACCCAAAATCTAACCTCGAAACGTGACCTGTTTCATTCATTTTCTAGAAACCGGATAGCTTTTTATGAACAAACTTTTTCTTAGTTCGATAGAGCATGAAAGTATCTCGAAAGTACTTTATTATTTTTTTCTTGAATGGCCCCGCTGAATTTACAACATGTTTTTAGTCTCTCCTGAAAAAAGTGAAAAATGGCGCTTGACTCCTTTTGCATTTCTACCCTTCATCTCTTTTACAAAAATTTATCTGTTTTGTTGAAAACTCATCTTTTTGATTAGAAAAGTTCTTGTTTGGAAACTCAACTGTCTTCTAAAAAATTCGTCTTTTCGGCTGGAAGATTTGAATATTTGTTTAAAAAATCAACTATTTATGGTTGAAGTTAATTTATGTTTGTTTTTTTTTAAAAATCGACTATTTGGTTGCAAATTCCTCTCTGTGAATTCAAATTCAACTATTTGGATAACAATTTGCCTGTTTTGCTTGGAAGTTCAACTATTTGGCTATAAATGCAACTGTTTGATCTAAAATTAATTTGTCTGCTGAAGATTCAACTGTTCGGTTGAAACTCTTTTCTAAAACCTTCGACTTTTCAGCTTTAAAACTGAACCCTTTCGTTGGAAATGCATCTCTTATGATAGAAAATGAATCTTTTTTGGTTGGAAATTCAACTACTTTGTTAAAAATGCAATATATTTCGATACAAAATTTTAGAAATTTACATTTTTATATTTAATTAAATATAGCATCTATACATTAATCACTCTTTTTCCCCTGTTATGGGAGCATTTTGGGTTGTGAAGTCTGGTAAACAAATTTTTTTACAGGATTTATGTTTTATTGTAGGCGCTTATCAAATGAAATCAAAGAAAAAAATTTGACCTAAAAAAAAGGGGGGGGGGGTATTCGTATTTGTGTGATGATCTGTGACGAAGAAGGGAAGGGGTGGAAAAAGTGTTCAAAATAGCGTGATATAGTTTTTGAACGGTCCCATAAGAAGAAGATAAAAATCTGGTCCACGATTGCATTTTTCGCATACGAACCGGCAATCTCGGACGAATGAGAAGAGGGAGGGGCATGCTATTCAACAAACGATGTCGGACTTCGGAATAGTTGTTAATGTAGTATGTGTGTAACAACGGGATTGACAGCATGGATACGTCTGACCTAGGAGGAGGTTGGTTTAAATATTTTCAAAAATATTACGTAACCATGTGTGCCGTGTCGGTTGCGTGGCCAATAAGCCAATCCCAACAAATACCAATCAGCCGTTGTTCTCCGGGTGACACCTGATAAGACCAAGTCCTGCCACTGTAAAACTGTCGTTCGAAACCCCGAAGGTGAAAAACCATCTTTAAATCGAAGCTCGTCTCGTCTCGTCAGTCATCAGTGTTATTTTTCAAATATTCTCTTGACTGTGTTTAATTAAAAAGTGCTTTCTAATCTTAATCAGGTGAATTCGACAAATTGTGCTGAGATTTGTGTTCTGAGATTAGGGGTAACTATATTCAGGAAGCGAGTCTAAGGAGTGAGTACTGGAGTTGTTCAATTGATAGGTCAAGTGGTTTTTATCTCAATTATTTTCAAGGACTCTAAATTTCAAGAGTTTGTTCGATCTTCACGTTCAACCCTAGGAGTAAGAAAATTGGGTCAAGCATTTATTCCAAAATTCAAGTATCATCTCGTGTTTTCCATTTGGCAAGTGTTAGGCCTCTCATTAGTACTCAAAAATTTGTCTTTAGCAGATTTTACTTTATTGTACTTTATGTAGTTTTTACTTCAAGAAACTTGATTTATTTTTTATTAAATTGAATGGTAAAAGTTTATTAATAACAATTATAATATTTACGAAGAAACAGGAAGGAAAAGAAATTCCTGGTTGTGTCTGCAAGCAGCAACTATGGTAATTACATTTCATCCATGCATTTTCTGCTATTTGTACGTATATTTCTCTATTCAGAGTGATTTAACTTAATTAGGCCGCAAGCCCATAAAGCTAATGCATTTGGCTGGTTGATTTTTCCTTTCTGTGATTTCATTAATACAGCGAAAAAAACTGTCCTAATTACTTTTCTCTTTTCAACCTTTTCGTCAATTTTCTTTCATTTCTTTTTTTCTTGTCAAAAGACATAACTGGATGAAAAATCCGAGCAACAATCTGAATCAAGTCTGTGGAGCAAAAATGCCTCAGCCACGCGAGTCTTTCCTTACTGTTTAATCAAAGCAGTTCTTCCCATGATGATTTAATAGCAACTTCCGATAAACGGCATTTAGCGAGTTTGAACTGTAAGTGACGTGTCCTCGTAAAAGAGTGGACTGTGGAGTTCATCGACTGAATCGGTTTTGTCATTTCACGTCATCAGGCACCGCGATTAAAATCTGGGACTTCACCGCAATTTTCCGCAAATGACGTGTCGCAGATTGATCATTTTTTTAATCAATCTTTGCGATAGCAGATAAGGGGTTAGTCAATATTTTTTTATATTGACGTTAATGGTTTACATTTTTTTCGCGATTGAGAAGAATGGGGAAAGATGGGAAGAATGGCTTCAAAGATTAATTTGAAATGTCAACTCATATCAATCGGCTGTCCATAATTTGAAATACTATATCATATAAATGAAATCGCATTATGAAAGAATCAACTCGATCCAATTGAAGTGGAAGTATTGAAATTTTTATCAGAGGTAAACAAAAAGCTCTCTCAGAATAAAAAGGCTCCTGTGATTGAATATGATCGAATTTTGCAATATCTTTCGAATCGCTTCGAAGATATTTATCTCTGATGCAATCGTGCATGTATGCACAACTGCAAGCGGAATTTTAAGAAATTGTTAAGGATAATTAATTGTTTACCGAAAATCGTATCAATTGCAGGTGATATCGGACGAAAAGTCCAAAATATGTCGTCCTTGTTTATTGAGAAGCATATGTTCTATGTCATGACATGTTATATGAGTGCAAGCGTACTGTCTATTCAAGTGTAGAAGTGTGTAGGAAGAAGTTGTCAAGAAATAAAGCGCGGCCTCATCCACGGTAGCAGACCTCATTACTACTAACTTCATTGACTCGCATTCTCATAAGGTATCCCCGTTTTGAACAATGAGGTCGGATTGAATTTCCTCGCTGTCCAGGATAAAGGTCCATTCCTAAACATAACTCGATCTATTTTATGAACCATCATCAAAAAAATTTGAATAACGAGAACAAAAAAAACTCTTCTGCTGCGAAATATTTATATAAAAATGGTGATGCAGTTTATATAGGCATATACAAAAAGAGTATATGTCACGAGTTTGGTTTTCCACATATATATTTCTAATGTTCAAATTATTGACTTTTTTATTTTAATTTACATAAATTCTTAATGTGGACACCGATAGGATTATCTGTGAAAAAACGAATCTGAAACATTTAAATCGATACCTCGAATAGATTTCGATATGTGGATATTTTTTTATTAAAATTATTTCCAAGAGCCCTCCTGCCCACTTTTATACCCCTTCTCAGGGGAAGAGTAACTTTGGCGACACCCATCCCCCAATCATACCCTTCCCCCTTACTAAGGGTCCCCATCAACATTAAGAAATTATGTAAATTAGAAAAAAGTGCAAAAATCTATATCTCGAAAACTATTCGAGATATCCATTACCCCTATAGAAGTCCGCATTGCAATTTTTTCGCGATGGATATCGTCATTTTGCCAATAAAATGCAATTTTTATGTATAATCCTTTACACAGTATGTAAAGCCTGAATATTGCTTCATTTATAGGGAAAAGCTCCTAATGCTTATTCAATTCTAATAATAATTAGTTGATCTTATTCTTTGCAAAATTCTCTAAATCTTAATTTGGTTTGTTTATATTTAAATTGAAATGATTACAAAAAAATGTTTATAAGAATAGTAGCTATATGTTGTGAGAGATTGATTACGTTTGGACTTATCTTTTGAAAGTCGCATAACAATGAAATTAACAATGTATTTATTTTTGTCGATCTCATCAATACAGTTGAGATTTGATTAATTTCGAGATTGATTGTATATAGAACACATCTTCAATGAAATAATTTGTTTTTCACTTTGAAAGTATTCGAATATTTATGGGAGATCGTTTAATAATTGGAACAGAAGTTCATGGTAAAAATAAAATGGTTTAATTTTTAACTATTTAACCAATTGTTTAACAGATGTCTTTCTTGTTATGATAACTTCGTTCAAAAAATTATTTTGAGTGAGCAAATTATTTTTTTTCTTTAGAATTGACCCTGAGACAAAAGTCTCCAAAGTCATGAATTTGCGTTATAGTGTAAACAAATTTATGATAAATAATTTGATGTTGATTGTTTTTTTTCTCTACTGGTCTAAAATCAATATTTTGAATATTGATTCTTATTTCTAAATTATGAAAAAATTGCTCTCGAACTCCACTGGGATCCGAACCCAGGTCTTCTAGATTGCCGGATTGAGAGCAATTTTTTCACAATTTAGAAACAAAAATTAATATTCAAAATATCGATTTTAGACCAGTAGAAAAAAAAACAATCAACATCAAATTATTTAATACAATTTATCTGGCCAAAACAATAACATCAAAAATATAAAATTTATGATAAGTTAAAAAAAAAACTTTTTAATGCGGATGTTTTATCTTCGAAAGTTTTGAATCTATAAAATTATTTAGGCAATTGAAATCTAATGGTTTTGAAAATTAGGTTCTTTAAAAATATAAAAATAATTTGGTCACACATATTGTTAAAACCGAACCGAAAGTTTTTATAATGGATTCCACAGTTTAGGTTAAAATTATACAGATTAAACAGGCCTAATCGAAATAAAAATAAGTGCAACTAATAGCATAACTTATCAAAAAAATGTTGTACTTTTCCTAAACTTGGGTCCGAACTTATATCAATTTTCCGAATGTATTACATATAAATTTCTAATGTTCAAACTATTGACTTTTTTATTTTAATTCACATAAATTCTTAATGTAGATACCGATAGGATTATCTGTGAAAAACACGAATCTGAAACATTTAAATCGATATTTATGACTCACCAAAAAATAACACTAACCAACTTTGAAAGTTCTCAAGTTTGATGAATTAAGTATATTTTGATTCTTTAATTTTGGAAGAGTTCACTAATATCAAAAATGTGTCTCTTTACATTAAAAGATTTGAGAACTGAATGGCTTTAAACGCAAAGGTTCAACTCTGAAAACTAAAAAAGAGTAGTCTTTAAATTTTAAAAGTGTGTTATACACGCAACATCCTAAATTAAATGCTACAACTTTGAAGGTAACAGAATTTTTTAATTTTCGAAAATGAAAGTATTCAAATAAAAATTTTTGAAAATGGCCAGCTCCTTTTTGAAAGCTTTCATAAATGATAAGAATTGAATGATCCAACATTAAAAGCGTTTAATTGTCTAAAGATGTAAAATGGGATAATCATATTAAAAAAGATCAAAGAGACTTGATGACTAGTCCCTTTTGATGAGATAAAATTCGCAGCTCTTGAGATGTGATCAAGTTAAGTGACGAACGAGTTCTTTTTACACGGCACGTAATCCATCACGCAAGGAGGAATTTTCGCAACATTAGACGAAAACGATTTAAGCTCCTTTTCGTGACTCTTTGCGATCTTAATGAGGAAAAATGAGAACCATTAGCGCGAGACTCAATTTGAAGAGGGAAACGATATTTATCATTGATCTGGTCATAAATGTCGTTGCGAACGAACCGCAGTCATATTGGCAAAATCTTAACAATTGGGATTTGCAGCAAATTTGTTTTGACCATTATTATTTATGAATGACATTCTTAAATCCTTAAAACAAAGTAATAAAATAGGAGTAATTGGAAACATTGTTGGCTGAGGATTGAAATTTACTCGAAAATTTACTCAGTTTTTCTAATTATCCAAAAAATTCTAATTTTTGGTTCAGATTCATTCCTTTTGGTTGAAAATTGTACTGTTTGGTTGGAAATTCAACTATTTTTTTAAAAAGTCATCTTTTTCAGTCAAAAAACTTACCTGTTTTGAATAAAAAATTTGTCCTTTTGAATTGAAAAATCATATTTTTTGTAGAAAAGTCATCTTTCATGATTGAAAGCTAACTTTTTTGTTAAAAATTCAACTTTTCTGATTGCAAATTCAAAAGTTTGATTAAAAATTCAACTGTTTTTGGTTGAAGTTTAATTATTTTTAATTGAAAATTAAACCATTTGGTTGAAATTTCATCTTTGTATGTTGGAAGTTCAAATATTTTGTTAAAAAGTCTTCTCTCTAGATTAATAATTCATGTGTCTTTGTTGAAAATTCATCTTTTCAGGTTCAAAGTCAACGATTCTCTAAAATCAGTCAGCTGTTCTTGATTTAAAAGAGAAATATTTTTTTTGTTGAAGTACCAACTATTACATTTTTTTTGTCAATCAACCTTTCATGTTGGAAATTGGACTACTTTGTTGAAAGATGAACTGTGTTGTTGAAAATTCGTTTTTTTTTCAAGTTAAAAATACATTTTTCAACTGAAAATTCAAATATTCAAATAGTTGGAAATTCGACTTTCTTGATTGAATTCAACCGTTTTTTAACTTATTATTTAAATCCTTTTTGGTTAAAATATTGAATATTATATTGTTTGCTTAGAATTCATCTTTCTTGGTTGAAAATTTAACTGATTGACTAAAAATTAATTTATTGTTGTTAAGGCCTTATCTACTTTGTTGGAAATTCGTCGTTTTTTGCTGAATTTAACTGTTTTTGATTTAAAATAAAAATATTTTTTTGTTGTAACATCAACTATTAAATATTTTTCCAATTTATTTGCCTTGCATTTGTATTTTTTTCTTGCAGTTTCTTTCTCCTAACGGCTATATTTTTGTTGAAATTTTATTCTTTGGTTGTAAGTTCGACGATTTGCATGAAAGTTGTCCTTTTTGGTTGAAAATTCATGTATTTTGTTGGAAATTGGTCTTTTTTGGTAGAAAAATAATCTTATTGATTGAGAATTCATCTTTTTGAATTAAAATTCATTTATTTGGTAGAAAATTCGGTTTTTATTCTTGAAAATTAAATTTTTCTACTGAAAATTAAACTATTCTACGTTTGGTTGAAAGTTTTTCATTTTGTAGTTGAAAATTCGTCTTTGTTGGTAGGAAATTCATTTTCTTAGTTGAAAATTCATTTTTTGTTTTTGGAAATACATTAGTAGTTGAAAATTTAGTTTGCTGAAAATTCGTCTTTTTGTGTAGAAAGTTAATTCTCTTGGTTCAAAATTCATCTACTTTGATTAAGGATTCAACTATTTTGTGGAAACTGTCTTTTTTGGCTAATTTTATGGTTTTTGATTGAAATTTTTATTATTTGGTTGAAGAATGAATTAATTTGTTGAGAATTTAACCATTTTTTCCACAAAATTGTCCGTTTTGGTGGAAAATTTCATTGCTTTGTTGGAAATATTCAATATGGAACCTGCATGAATTTTATTTAAAAAAATTGTGTTGGTTGAGAATTTAACTATTCGGTTAATAATGCTTCTAGTTTGTTAAAAGTTCGTCTCTTTGGCTTTAAAGTTCAACAATTTGGTTGAAAATTCACCTGTTCCAGTTAAAAATTTATTTTGTTGTTGAAAAATCAACTATTTTGTTGAAAATACAATATATTTCAACTTAAAATCTTATAAATTTAACGCGTCTTATATTGAATTCCTTACGGTATTTACATTAATTTCATTCTCAAGAATGTTGTAGGTTAACAATTCAACTGTCTTTTAAAAAATTCGTCTTTTCGGCTTGAAGACTCTACGAGTTGTTTAAAATTGCAAATGCTTGTGGTTGAAGTTTAATCTTTGTTGTTTGAAAATTTATCTTTGTAGGTTTCAAATTCAATTATTTTATTGAAAATGCAATATATTCCAAGCTAAAATCTTAGGAATTTAATTCATTTAGTGAATGAAATTAAGTGCGATTAAGTGTCTCTTAAGATCAGTAATTAGTGAAGCTTCAACTGTAAAAGTCGGGTCTGGATCAGCGGTTCAGTCGCTCGACCGAACAAGTTGTTGAGTCGTGTTATACCTAGTTTATACGACGTACATTAGGCATGAATGGCATCTACTCTGCCCAGTTGAATGAGAGCAATTTAACTTCTTTAGGTTGCTTAATCGGTAGGAAGTCACATCAGCCACATAGGTATAACCTACACAAGGCATCCATACGTCCACGTTCTGCAGTGAGAGAAATGTATACAAATTCTATTTGCTTCTTCTTCTATCGATGGTTCCAGTTTTCTATTTTATTCTCTCTTATACTTTTTATAAATCAGCAGAATTAGGTTGTCAGTCATCGGAATTAAATAATTAGTAATAATCAAAAAGATCCAATTAAATTTTTCAAGATTGGGTTTAAGACAACGAATATAAAACCCTTATGGAACGTCTGTCTTTTTTAAGTTAGCTGTAAAACATACTTTTCGATGATACAAAATTGTTAGTGTGAAATATTAAAATACGCGCAAAAATATCGCGGTATTCGTGCTTATTACACGTTTCTTATTTTGATTGCTTAATTATGAAATTAAAATATTTGCTTCAATTTAAAGTACTCTACAGTATAATTAATAATCGTGAATTCAAATAAATACATTGGTTTTCATACCATTTGAATTATTCTAATCAGATTTAAGTAATCTGTAATTTTTATTTAAGTATAAAATTTTATCTTTGTATGAGTTAGAAGCAAAGAAAAGAATTATTGAAAACTCTTCAATTTTCAAAATTTATAAATGAAAATTCCTAAATTTGGGTGATTTTGAAGATCAAAACTCAAGTTTTCAATTCTAAATCTTACTAAATGAACACAGAGAGAAATGAAAATTAAGACTCAATATCTGATTTTCAACTATAGGACACCAATTAAATGATTAAAGTTCTTTATCTGGATATTTTTATATTTAAAGTTTTTAATAGTTGAATATTGAATTTTAATATCAAGATATTACATCATAATATCTTGATTGTTGTCCTGCAATTATAAATCCAGAAAAATTAATTTTAACATTAATTTTTCTCAGTGAAAAAATTTCGAATGTGAATCATCAAAATTACAGAATTTTCCATTTCGAAGTTAAACTTGCATAATTTTTAATTGTAAATTGTCATAATAAAAAACTCTTCTATTTGAAATATTTACGATTTGAATTTTTACAATTTTGAAGAGCGACAGTACGAAATTCTCTAATTTCGAAGGTGCATAGATAAAAGTTCTTAAATTTTGATGATTTTGAAGATCAAAAGTCAATTTTTGAATTCTAAATCATGGTTCATCAAATTTTGAATGTGAATCATCAAAATTGCAAGATTTTTTATTTTTAAACTTCAAACTTGCATGACTTTCAATTATAAATTAAAAAAATCGTAAATCTTTAAAATTGAACAATTTTCAAGATTTGTGATTTAAATTTCTAAGATTTTGAAGAATGGAAATCTAAAATTCTTGAATTTTCAAGATTCATGTTTAAAGGTATGCAATTTGAAAAATTTTCTGAAATAGTTCCATTTTGGAGATTTACAATTAAAAACTCTTCAATTTTGAAGATGTACAGATAAAATATTTTCAATCTGGATGACTTTAAGAATCAAAACTCAAGTTTTCGATTTTAAATCTTTTAAATTGAAGACATTTCTAATGTAAAGCATTAAAATTACAGAAATTTAAATTTAATTCGAATTTAATTTTTAAGTTTTTTATTTAATTGTAAAGCTTACAACTTACATACCTTTCAATTGTAAATTACAAAAATTAAAAACTCTTCAATTTTAAAGGTTTACAATTGAAAATTCTTCAATTTTAACGATTTTAAATTTAAATTTCTTCAAATTTAAAGACGTATGAATACAAATTCTTATATTATGATTTTGATTATTTTTAAGATTAAAAGTCAAGAGTTTTCAATTCTTACTCTTCCAAATTGATCAAGTTTCAAATGTAAATCAACAAAACAGAATTTTTCACTGTAAAACTTGAATCTTGAATAATTTTTAATTATATGTTTTCAAAATAAATAACTTTCAATTTTAAAGATTTACAATTTAAATACCTAAAATTTTGAACTCTTACAATTAAGAATATTTGAACTTGGAAAATTTTGAATTGAAAATTTTTTATTATTTAAGATTTATATTTTTGAGACATTTAATTTTTAACGTTTTTTTTTGTAATAGTACAATTGAAAATTCTCAAATCTTAACTGCTTCAGTTTTAAATATTTGCAATTGAAGATCCATCAATATTATGTGTATAATAGAAAATGATGCAATTTTGAATGCTTTTTTGGCATATGTTAAATTTCAAATAATTAAAATTGAATTTCATTCAATTTTATAGATTCGCAATTGCAAATTCTTCAATGGTGAACAGCAAAAATGATAGTGCTGATTTTTTTTTAATTTCTTACAACTTTTTATATATGTTTTTGTATATAAAAAAGGAACTTTGTAGGAACTTCCAGTTATTTCAATCAGTGACTGGAAGTATTACAAGTTACTATTTTCACGAAGTAAGTGTGGCTGTTTTTATTTCCTATTTTTAAGGAACTTCTTCAACACTGCACCTAATTTTAAATAATTTAAGGAGTTATTTTTTTTATTTTCAAATATAATTTATATGTTATATATTCTAGATAACCCTGATAAAAATTTTCGCTTGAAAATGATTACGTTTGTTAGTAAGTTCCACGAATGAACATTATAATTAATTATATAGTAAAATGTTTTTGGATTTGCTTTCGTTGTAAGCACGGTTTAAATCCTCTGGGGTAACGTTTACTATCAGCCTTTAATTTCAGTTTTTGTTTTTATTTATTGGAATACCATGCTAGTTTTATAATTGAGCTGTAACCTATTTGTATGAATCAGAAGATTCTTAAACAAATGCGCTACAACAACACAGAATACAAAAAACTAACAAAATGAAAGCGGTCTCATATTTCTTTTCGGTAATGCATTTATAAAAAGAATAATAGTTATGAACTTCAAAAATAAAAAAATTAATTTGAATACTAAGAAGAATTGTTTTTTATTCAATTTTTTTCACGAACACCTAGGGGACGGGGGGTAACGCAAAATTACGGTGCGTTTTATGGAAGAGAAGGCCAATAATGTCCAAAAAACGTTACATAGTTTTTCAATAGTACATAACCTTTTGTGAACTTATACATTTTGATAATTTTGTGTATTAATTATTAAACCTATACACGTGAAACTGAAATCGACGAAATTTGCAGCATTTTTTGTCGAGTTCAAAGATTTGCGAATATTGTCTGTAAATTTGATAGAATTTTCATTTCAAGTTCACACTTCGAAGATGTTACTTTGACAGAAAAGTTTAGTAAATTTTATAGAAAATATATCTGTGTACTTTATAGAAAATTCTGTACATTCTACGGAAAGTTTGTTTTACTTTAAAAGTTGTATTTCTATTATATTATTTTTATTTTATATTTATTTATTTTGAAATAAAATTGAGCCCTGAAAATTTTCAATCGATCGGATCTAACTTGAAAAATAAGAACATTTGAAAATACCATACTAAAAATGCAGTGAACGTTGACAATATTAAGCTTTTTTATCTGTGAAAAGTTTACAAGATTTTCCAGTAGATTAGATTAGGTAGATTAGATTATTAGATATTCGATATAATATTATATTATATTACATTATATTAGATATTATACTCGATTATTAGATTAGATTCTAGCAGATTTCACAAATTCATGGATAAATTCTGAAAGTTCATATATAGATTTCAAAATTGAAGCTTCGTTTTTTAACCATTCAAATGAAAAAATTAATGTCATTTAAATTACACAGCATCAGTCAAAATATACAAGAATGTGAGCCTCAGAAAAATTATAAATTTGACTATTTAAAATTCAAAGGCTCAAAATTTAGAACTTTGTACTAAATCCAAGATCAAAAATTTGAAGAGGGAATACAAAAATGCCTATCTTACGTAGAAAAAAGTCTTACTTCTTTACAGCTTGATTCTGTCAAGCCTAGAGTCAGTTCTAATTTTGGCTTAAAAAGATACCCCTGTTTCCTAAAGCAAGACTTTTTTACATAGTAACTTTGAAGACTTCAAGACAGTGAAAAAAAGTCATCATGTTGTTCAATCTCAAATTAAGCCTATTAAAGCTTTCACTTCAAAATCATTCAAGTTACTCGATTAAATTTTTGGGATGTACATAATTTACTTTTAAAGCGCCCAAATGTAAAATAGAAATGTAAAAATAATATACTGGAATTTCAAATGGAATAGTTGTGCGATTTAATATTCTTATTGCAGGGCGATGCACTTGCAACAATGCAAGAGTACTTCAAGGCTTCTGAAAGTATAGGCACTTCGGAAATGTTATTTTTGCTTGATATTTTAATTAAAGTATGTGTTTCATTATTTTAAAGAACTCAAGCTTGGGAAATGGTCTTAGCTGAATACTGGAATTTTGGAAAATCCATCTTTTAAATATCGAAAATAGAAAAATAAAGAAAGACGTGAGAAAGAAAAGAAGAAATGGAATTTCGAGGTATTCTTTTCATTCCCCTTACCTAATTTATGTTTGTTTGAATTCTGAGGTATCGTAAATATTTCGTTTTTGACTTTATATTTTTCCAAAGTTGATAACTGGGTAAGAAATAGTAATCTTCTTGTGGAAAATAACCCATATAACAATAACAATTGATTTTTTATTTATTTAATTTTTTTGTTAAATTTGAAGCATTCAAATTTGAAACGTCTAATATCTCGATATTTTTAACCTTAAAATACTTAACTTGAAATGCCTTTTAAATCTTCTGTCGTTTACAAATATCTCTATACCCAATAGATTTCTCTGCAAAAACCTTGACTGTATCCTTGACCGCTGGCTTTTTTAATCGAGAGAAACTGCATGATAATGGAAACTATGCCAAATATTTATCGATTAGAGTTTTAAGAAAACGTGGCATTGCGCATTGGCTTCTGATGTAAAAAAAGCGAGGATCGATTTATTGCCAAAATTCCAAGAAAAATATAACCCTATCTTTAACATGCTTATTAAATTGAATAAAATTATTTCTTAAAGGATCTTTATTTTTTTTTTAAATTTGAACGGTTTGAAACCATTCAGAACTGAGTGATTTAAATTTAATTCAAACTTGAAATAGAAATTAAAGAACATTTCTAAAATGCAGATGACGTAAAATGGTCATGACACTTTATGGCACACTGAAGGTGTTGTATAATGGAAGCAACTCGACCTGTTTGTACCCAGATCTATTATTTTGCTAAGAGCCTATATTCTTGGCATTTCGTGAAATTGCAGTAATCGTGGTGAAGTGTTATAACGAGTCGTTTCCTACTTGACGTTTCGGTGTTTTGTCATTGCTGCAATTTTGTCATGACATAATTGTCTGATTTGACAGAAAAGGGGCGTATATCCTCGTTTTTTTCTTCTTTTTTACTCACAATAGACTTTCGTTTCTCATATCAGTTTCTTATGGCCTTTACTTGAATTCTCTGGGCATTTTTCTGTTTTTTTTTTATTTTAATTGTTAAGAGATTGCTCACTGGAGATCAGCCAATTAAAATATTTTCCATCCCCTCGCAGGCTCGATCGCGTTCTCATTCACATTCAAGCCAAACGACTGATAGAATTTTTCTCACATTTACTGGATTCCAATTAAAAAATTCAAATTTCAGATTTTATTATTGATTTTCTCATATAGACAAGATGTAAATAGTTGGAGGTCTTTTTAAACCATAATTTCTGTTGTGTTTGAAAAATGCTTTCGTGGTTTTAAGCCTTTCGACTATTCAGTGCGGCCTTCGCATAAATCACATAAGCACTCCTTGTAATGTTACATGAAAGAAACCACTGTCAATTAGTAATTGATTTTTACGTATAATTACTAATAATAACTCCAAATCGTTTAACTCCCCAAGAAGAAAAAAACATTTCTTTTCAAAGTCGTTTCCATTTCGCTTATATTGTTATTTTTATTTACGCTCTCTACAGCGCGCAAAATTGGAAAGCTACCTCAAAAATATTAATTATTAAATGATTTTTCATTCTTTTAAATTTCTTGGAATATTTTTAAATCTTTCAAAGCTTTTTGAATTCTTTTAACTTCTTTCAAATCTTCTGAATTCTTCCGAATTTCCAGATAAATCCCAATTTACAGATACATCCGAATTTATGTCAATTCTCTGAATTATCTGAATTGCTTGAATTATTAGAAATCTCTGAATTCCAAACACATCAAATGAATTCATAAAATTCAGGAGAATTCAGGAGATTCGAAGGAATTCGAATATTTAAGGAATTCAGGCAATTCAGAATATTCAAGGATTTCAGAAAATTCAGACTTGCGAATATTCTAGAATTCCGGATATTCAAGAAATTCCGAATATTCAAAGTATTCAGGATATTCAAGGAATTCAGGATATTTAAGGATTTCGTGGAATTCAAAGAATTGCAGAGCACTTGAGGAATTCAAGGAATTTAGGAAATTCAGAATATTTATTGAATTTGATGAATTTTGGGAATTCAGAATATTCAAGGAATTTAGGGAATTTAGAATATTCGAGGACAATAGAGAATTCAAGGAACTATTATAATTTAAGAGATTTCAGAGCATTCAAGAAATTTCGGGAGTTCAAAATATTCAAAAAATTCAAAATATTTTAAGAATTCAGGCGATTCGGAGAATTTCAAGAAGTTCAGGAATTTTAGGAATTCCGAATATTCGAGGATTTCAGGGAATCTAGGAAAATATAAGATATCAGAGAATTTTGGAATTCAGAGATTTTCGGGAATTCAGCGACTGCAAGGAAATGAGAATATACAAAGAATTGAGAATATTCAATGATTTCAGGGAATTCAGAGAATTCTAGGTATTTCAGAGCATTTAAAAAATCCAGAATATTCCAGGAATTTAGGGAATTTAGATAAATCAAGGATTTCAAAGAATTTGAGGAATTAAGAGCAATCAACGATTACAGAGAATTCATGGAATACAGAGAATTTCAGTGATTTCAGAGAATTTGAATTATTTTAGAGAATTCAAGGAATTCAGAGAATTTCAGGGATTTTAGGGCACTTAGATAGTTCAGGGAATTTGAGAAATTGATGAGATTTAAGGATTTCAGGGAATTCAGAAAAATCAATGATTTTTTAGAACTGAAATAATTTAGAGATTTTCAGGGAATATGCCAAGTTTTCATAGTTCTAAATTTAAAACTTTCAGTTTTGAAAAATGCAAGACAAATTTTAATTTTAAGTTTTGAAAGTTGTTGCTATAGATTTGATATTGCACCTTTTTAGGAGTTCAAATTGAAATTAAAAAAAAAATGTAAATGCTCTAAAATTGAAATGGGTCCATTTTAAGTTGTAAAATTAATTAATTTTCAGTCCTAACATCGAAGACTTCGAATTTGTATTAATTCAGTTATTTAAAGTTTTGAATTTAAAACTGTTTAATTTTAAACAATCGTGGACGTTTCAGATTGAAATCAATTAATTAAATAATCATTGGTTTATTTTTTGATTATTTTTCAACTGTAAAATATAATAATTTCCATATGATACAATTCTGAACGTTTTAAAAAGAAAACCAAATCATTTTCAATGTTTCGATATATGCTTTTAATTCAAGATTGTTCAATTTTAAACGATTTCAGTTTGAAATAATTGAATGTTCAAAGCCTTAAGCTAAAAGCTTATCAACATGATTAAAACACTTTAAAGTACATTTTTAAAATATTTTAATAGGGCAGAGTCATAACACTTTCATAGTATTTGGAATCATCCTGACTTTTTTGTATAGTAAACTAAGGAAGTTAAAGACTCCATTCATACTTGAAATTATAAATTGTAATTGTGCTAGATTTGAGAAATTTAATCATTTTTACTGAAACTAACATCATGAGTCAAGAACTTTGTCGGATTCTTCTTCATTCCAAGTATTTGAAGTGATGAAAAAACGAAAAACTTATCAACTTAAAAAGAAAATTAAAGAAATGTAGTATGTAAAACTATCGATATTGAACATTATTTCCTTTCACCCTTTTTTTCTAAACTTTAAATAATGAAATGAACCAATTCAAAAGATGCGAACAGAATGCATTAGCTGAAAAAATATTTAGATTATTATTATTAAATATCTATACATATTTTTTACTGTATATACATATTTGTATTATGCGATAACTGGAGTTGAGTCGTTGAGAAAATTGATTTCTGTATTCGATAAATGTTGTGAGGGATTCAGAGAAACAATTAGTCAACTTTGAAATGAGAATCGGCATTTTTTCACGGAACGGTGCCCTTTGCTATTCAAAAATGGAATTCCTTTATTTGCTGCCCGATGGCCTCGATATGTTGCGTAAACGGTCCCATTTTCTGGGAGTGGTGCATCCGTACTACTAAGTTTGAATAGCAGTCGCCGATAATAAATAATTAGTCGCCGAATCGTTAGCCGGGTCACGCCACAATTGATCCACTCTCGAGCTAATTGGTGCAGTCGAGCTAAGCTCATTAGCATATTACAATCAATTTATGTTAGTCACTTCCTTAAATTCATGCCAGCAAGTAACTGCATTCGAGATTGCCCAACTGTACCAATTAACTTTTCCCTCCCAAAATATACCGAGCAAGTAGAATAGTAAAGTATCTAGAATTACAATTCAATTCTTCTCTCTAAATGTGAACTGGTTAAAAGAGAGCCACTAATTTACTTTAGTGAAAATTCCGACTTATTACACTAGTGGTACTTTTGTATTTCCTTGAGGATTTTTCATCTTTTCTCTATAAATTTTGTAGTAAACAATTACAAAAGACTGATAATTGTAGTGTGGAAAGCTAAATGGTAGTAGCTCCATTCAAACCAATTTTACAGGAGAAGGAAAAAACCTTTCTAGAGGAATAATAGTGTACAAACGATTGACTAATTTTTTTGGTATAGGTGGATGTATCAGTTTAATAACTATTATGTGAAAAAATTGATGGCGCTATATGTGCATGTAAAAATCTAACGGAAATGGCGAAGGACTTAGCACCGTTTAGCTTTCCCTAGTATTTCAAATAAAAATAGTGTATACATCGTTAAGAAAATCATCCTAAATAGATGTATTCATTTATTTCATAAACAAATAACACTGTTTAACAAAAAAGAGCATTTTCAGTATTTTTACAACATTGTTCAATTTTGATAATAATATCTCTAATTGTTAAATACTTATCAAAATCCTATAATGACCGCCGAATTGTTAAGTACCGCTGCATTTTGCTTTCTCATATAGGTATCAAATAAATTTATGTTTAAATTTATTGTTCTAAACAAGCTTATGTTTTACAAAAAATCTTATTTACAGAAAATCTGAGAGCCAAGCTATAAAATCAAAGTTTTCTTCATAGAAAAAATGTAACCTTTTTTTAATCTTTCTAAATATTTATTAATTAATGAAGAATGGTCACCGAAAGCTCGTCAATAGATCAATCCAAACGTCTCGAAGAGGCGAACAATTTCATCAAATGCAATACTATTATATTTCTAATACACAAGAAATCTTCTTATAAACAAGGAATGTAATTTTGTTAAAAAATGTGAAAACGATATTGATAGGTTATGGTAGGTCATAAAAGATTCTCAATTCGGAAAATAGATGCGTCTCGAAGACGTGAACAGACATATTGTATATATTACTGTTATATTCCGAATCATACAAACTTCTTTCTCATGTCAACAAGATAAATGATACATTTTCTAAATTTATAAATCGGTATGGCTAGATCATAAGAGGTCATGGGAGGCTCGTCAATAGGGCATTCAACGTGTCTCCAAGACGTGAACAAACAGGTCACATAGAGTACTGTAGTATTCTTAATATGAACAAACTTTTTCTCATATAAACAGAATACACCATTTTTTTGAAACTTCATAAATCAGTATTGGTGGGGCATAAAAGGGTCAACAAGAGGTCAATCGATGTGTCTCAAGTACGCGAACAAATACACTAAATATAGTATTGTCATATTTTGAATATCAAAAAAGTTTTTCTCATATGAACAGAATAAACCATTTTTTAAAACTTCATGAACCGGTACTGGTAGCTCCTAAAAGTTTCAACAATAGGTCGATCGATGCGTCTCAAAGAAGCGAACAAATATACGCTAGATTTCATATTGATGTATTTTGAATATCAAAAAAGTTTTTCTCATACAAACAAGGTAAATTTTGTCTTGAAATGTCTAAACGCAAAAAAAAACTGCTTCTAAATAGCTCTCTTACTTCTCGAGATATGGTGAAAAGAAACAAAACAAATACACACATACACGCATGATCGAATTATATCGAAATATGTCAAGAAATTACATATATTTGAAAATTTAGGTAATTACAAAACCTCCCCCTATGAAGAAGCAAAATTCATTTAGTTTGAATTCTTTGACCTTTTAAAATATTTGAATACATTTAAATAGTGAAAATGTGGGCTTAACCTCACTTAGCCTTCCCTGCTCCAATTAGTCATTAGGGTGATAACAAAAAATTTCTCACACAAAAAAATCTGAGTCGGATATGATTTAGAGGTCCACTTTTAGAGTTATGTCTTTTTTGTTTTTATGTTCTCAATGCCTTGAAAATGTATGTGTTACATTTTTACACGTATAAAATTACCCCCTTTTATATTACCATCATTTTGAATGAATTAGTGAAAAATTTTAAACTCATTTTTACGGAAAAGGATAATTAATCCTTACTTATTACGTTAATTTTTCAGAAAATTTTCCTTGGAAGAGTTAGAAAATTTGTATTAAATTATGTACAATAATGGCATTGTAAAAGGGAATGATTCTATTTGTATGAAAATTTAATACCTGCATTTTGAAGACAATAAGAAAATGAAAGCAACAAAAAAGATGAAAATCAAATACGGGCTCTCTGAATCACATCCGATTTTGAATACTTTTTTTTTAATTTGTTGACTAGAAAGGTACAGCTTAGGCTAGTGTGCGTATTGAGTTTCAAACATTTTTTTTTGCCTAATAGACTGAATCACCCTTTTAGTCGTAAATGTTAGTAATGCAAATTAGTGGCTCACTTTCACAAACTTACTTTTTTTAACTGGAAAAACAGTGAAATGAGATTGAAATTTCAGTGTATATGCTATGCAGTGACTCACTCATAAGAAATATAGTTAATTCAAATGAAATTTTTTCTTGAGTATTCGAAAATATTTGAGTAATTTGAATCTACAAAATTATTAGATCTGAAAAAAACTCTTTAAAATCAACCAAGGAATTGGATAAACAACTGAAACTTTGGATCACTATATCACGCCTCCTTAGAACTAAGTTTCGCTTAAAAGAGCAGGCTAAAGTTTGTAATCTAGAAATTATGTATGTTGAAATTATATTTGTTCTTTTTCTATCAATTTATGTGATTTGTATTGAGAGAAACAAGTGATAAGTAAAGTTTTCTGTGATGGAAACAAAAAAAAGGTTCTAAAATTTCCGAACAATTAAAAAAAATTCTAGCATAAATAGTTTTGAAGTTATGAAGTCCTAAAGAGATTTTTACATTAAAAAACCGTTGAATATTTTTCTTTTCGAATAGTACCTTCTTCCATACATATATATATATATATATATATATATATATATTTTTTTTTTTTTTGGGGTAATTGGGGTTGAATGTTACGGAAATTCATGGACCCAATTATATTTCTCGCCCTGATTCTGCCAAAATGTTTATAGCACTTTGAATACAATTTTCTCATAAATTTTGTTATTTTTATCTCAACATGAATGGTTCACGCAATAATTATGGCACTTTTTAAAGTCCCTGACAAATCGGGTCGGTTCGGTATGATTGATCAAAAATGTCCAAGAATGCTCTTTTTGGGCACTTTTGTCCTCAATTGAAGCAGGGAAAGCTAAACGGTGCTAAGTCCAATCAACCAAATTTTATAGGAGAAGCGAACAATCTTTGAAAAGGAACAAGTGACTGAGTAAATTTTTTTTTCGCGTGTAGGTGGATGGATAAGTTTAATAACTATTGTCTGAAAAAAATAGATGGCACTAAAGTTGCATGCACGAGTAATAAACTAATGGAAATGGCGATGGAATCAGTACCGTTTAGCCTTCCCTGGTATTTTAAATAAAAATAGTCCATACGTTCTTAAGGAAATCATACAAAGTTCAAATTTGTGACATTATAACATTTTGTGTACTATTATATATTTTTATTTTTTTAATAATATCTCCAAGTGTTAAATATTTGTCAACATCTTACAATGGCTGTCGATTTATTGAAAAAAATAAATATTTCAGTATAGTTCATTCATTTAGTATGAATTCATTTAACATTACAAATAGCACTAAATAGTAGCACTAAAACTGCAAAATTATGTTGACTTGACTTTGAAAAAAAAAACATCTTATTTGAGTCTTTTATCTGTAGAATTATTTAGTGATCAAAAAAACAAGATTTGATCCTTCAACTTTTAAATATTCCATATCTAAAACAGCTTAATATTTTTTTTCCTGTCCAAAATAAACTAATTATCCTCAAATTGAATCTCTCCTAAAAAATGTCCTTATCTTGATATTCTGCTGAAAAAGAATAGGGTATTGATTAGCAGTATTTTAAGCTACGTATGCACTTATGTAACGAGGTTGATGGATTGGTCGGAACCTTTGATTTTCCTCACCGTGGAAAACCGTTAGAGGGAAAGTAGATCGTCACCTTCGCCTCTTCTAGGAAGGTATTAACCCCTCTAAGGTCAGAACCATTTACTCCGCATATGACCAAAATTAGCTTTTTTCTCTTACTTCTTCCAAGCTCTATTTTTTTTAGTCTTAACTGCATCTTTACAACTTCCTAGATCGATGTTATGAAACTCGAATAATAAAACAGAAGTATTCCCTGCGCGCGTTGAAAATGAATCATTTTTGAGTCGGGCTTGGTCGCGAGAATATCTATCCAGTATCCAGTTGAGGATACGTTGATTATTATAGTAATGCTTTGTAACAATGCAGCACGAGTATCTGAACAGTAGCGCTTCGCTTCTTCTACGAAGCGTGAGGGCATACCGTCGTAAGTTATCTTATTTTAACCTTTTTATATGGATAGTAATTTAAACCGTGAATATGAATTACTATAAAAATTATACTCTTCGATATTATGAAATAGATAATGTAATCGATATTGCTTATTTGAATCAGGCGCGGATCCAGAGAAGTGATCTGGGGGGGGGGGATCCAGAAAATGGTATACACTTAAAGTGCTGTGATTAATTATATTAACAAATTGCTGTACATATTATTTTACACATTTAACAATATTTTATGCTAGCAATAATGATTCGTGTGTTGCGTGCTAAGTTTCTATTAAGCAGTCAAATTCTCAACATAAATTTTTCATGATGGCCCCTAAAAACAAAATCAAGTTTTTTGGAATTTCTCGGTTACCAACAATTTTTCCAAATGAATAATTTTTAATTCCTCTATTCATCGAACAATGTGATCAGACCTTTCTGGAATTTAAACGGGTTACAACATATTCAAAAGGAATTTAAAGGATTGCAAACATTTTCCACAACTTTCAAGGTAATTCATAGAATTCCTGAGGATTATAATTATTTTAAAGAATGTTCAAAGCTTTCAATCGTTTAAAGGAATTTTAAAGGATTTTATAGATTTTAAGGCAATCCAAGTGATTGAATGTGAATTAATCAAGGGATTTAATATGATTTTGAAGATTTCAAGTGCCTTCCAATGATTAAAGACAAATTTATATAGGATTGCAAAGAATTTCCAAAACTCTATGAGGATTTTAGAAGATTGCATAGGATTTAAAAAGTTTTTAGGTATTTTTAATGATTTCAAGGTACTACAGAGAACGTTAAAGATGTAAAAGGATTTTTATGGGACGAATTTAAGTGTTTTTAATGGATTTAAATACACACAAAAATATTCTCAAAATTCTATGATATTTGTGTAAATTGCAAAGAATTTCGAAAGAATTGAGTTATTTCGTAGGATTTCAAATATTTGAAGATAATTTCAAATATTTCGGTCAATGAACGGTTGTAAAGAGTTTCCTTGAACTCCAAAGATTTGAAAGGATTTAATAGGATTCATAAGATTTCAAGATATTGAAGAAGATTCCAAGGGATTTCAGAGGATTTTCAAGATTGCAAATATTTCAAAGGATTTTTAAGGAATTTTCCAAGATTTGCGAGAATGTAAGTAATTCTGAAGGATTTCAAAGGATTTCATAGGAATTCAAATATTTCAAGTGATTTCAAGGAATATCATTAGATTTCATGTAATTTCAGGGGTTTCAACGGATTTCATAATATTTTTAAAGACTTCAAAGAATTTATTCATGTATTCATCTATTACATGCCTCGTTGAGAATTAATTTTGTTGTTGTTGAAAACTCAACTATTTGATTTAATGTTGGTCATCATTTTAGTGGAAAATTCATATTTTCGCGTTGAAAATTAAACTTTTTGGTTACAAATAATCTTTTTTGTTGAAAATTCGTTTTTGGTAGAAAATCAAATTATTTGAATAAAATTGCTTATTTTCTTGTTGAAAATTCAACTAATTGGTTGAAGGCTGAACTACTATGTTGAAAATTAATTTTTTTTCAAGATGTGCCCCTTAAGTTGAAAATTTGTATTTAAAAAAATTAAAAATCAATTGTTTGATCCGAAAATTTAACTATTAAGTTTTTGGTTGGAAATATATCCTTAATAGGTTGAAAAATGAACTATTCAGTAGAAAATTGGAGTATTTTGTTGAAATTCAATCTTTTTGGTTAGAAAATTAACCCGTAGTGGTAACACTGGATACAGTGGACCCCAGTCTGACTTTGCGTCTACGTACCTTCAAAGAAACGGTTCAGAATGGATAAAATATATGGTCAAGAAACTTTTAGAAAAACCTTAGAATTTATTAGACAAATTGTATCATTAGAAAAATAAATAAATTTATTAGACAAATTCTACTATTATTATTATTTATTAGAAAAATTGTAGAGAAATATATGGCTTAGAATGGATAAAAAATACTGCTTTTTTCATGAAAAGAGTTTTTTCACTTTATTTTACACGTTCAAAACTGACCTATTTGATTTTATGAGTTTCATGAAAATTGATAACTTCTAAGTGTGAAGTAAAGATGCTTTTTTTAAAAAGTTCATTGTAATAATATTTTTTTCGCAAACCATACTATTTTGAGAGTAAACCACAGGAAGCTTTTTTGCTATATCTTAAAAATTGAAATTTTGATGAATATTTTTGTGAAAAAAGTCAATTTTCTCGAAAAAAAATCGTTTTTGGTAAAAAATTCCACTGTTCTTTTTTTAAATTCCACTTTTTCCGAAAAATTTTGTCTTTTTGGCTTGAAAATTTGTCTATTTGGTTCAAAGTTCAACTATTTTATTGGAAATTCTTGTTTTTCCGCTTGGAAGTTCAAATATTTGGCTGTTAATGCAACTGTTTGGTTAAAAATTAATTTTGCTGTTGAAAATTTGTCTTTTTAGGTCAAAAATCCATCTCTTGGTAGAAAATTTCTTTTTGTTGAATATTCAACTAATTGGTTGAACATGCAAAGCGAAATATCTTGGCTTGAAATCTTAGGAATTTAAAGTGTTTTATATTGAATTCAATATGGTTCGATACATTAATTTTATTTGAAAGAATGTATCCTCTTATTATTCCTCTATTTTCGTGAAAAATCATACTATTATTTCTCCTATTTTTAAAATTTTTGGCTTTTCTACTTTTCGGGGAGGGGAGAGACAAAACTACGGTCTTCAACGTGAAGGGGTGGGCGAAAATAGCCTAAAATTGTTAACGTAGTTTATGGACATTGGATAGCCCCTAAGAGGAAATGAGAATTATTTTTGGAAGAGAATTCATAGGTGCCTTTAATTTAATCACTTGTTAAGGAAACTATTTTAAATGAGATTGAAAAGGTGAGTGGTCTCTGGTTAATCATTCATTCGATGGGCACGTGAAGATTTTTTTTATCGTGGAAAGCGATCAATGATTGATCACTAATTGATGTTTGATTTTTATTTCTGGAACCTAAGAAAGTTAATTGAATGTGCGGAAGAAGTTACTAAATAATTATTGTATTAATTAGTTTCATTACGAGGGATTGAATACAAATGAATTTAAAATAAGAAAATATATTGAAGGACGTGTTTCATTTATTTAGGAAAAGAACTAATTCACTATGGGAATTGATTTATTATAATTTCTTATTCAATTATTTACAGGTGTTAACTGCACTCCGCCGGCAATCGAAGACTTTCCACATGACCTCTTCGACGAGAAGCAACGGCAAAGCGGAGCCGTCATTGTTCATATCATCGTATCTCTTTACCTCTTTATAGCATTAGCAGTAGTATGTGATAAGTTTTTCGTACCTGCCGTAGAAAAAATATGCCATGGTAAGAAGTTTCATTTTTAATATTTTTTTCGAAAATTTGTCCTTTTTGCTTACTGTGTTATATATTTCTCTTATTATCTTCGTTATTTGGTAACAGGTGAACTTCACATGGAAATATTCAATGTAGAGTAACTGAATAGTAATTGGACTTAATTAGTATAAATTTGATTTTTTAATTACCGAAAATATTTGCTGATATTCTTCATATCTATTAGCCTTTGAGTTACAAAAAATATTCGATGCGAGTTCTATAAGAATTACTTCGCAAATTGTTCACTAAATAAATATTGGTTTTTCCTAATAATTGTTAGAGAATTCCTCTGGAATTTTCGGAGAATTTTACTGAACCATTCCACGGAAATTTTCCTGGCATTATGTATGTGCATTCCGTCTGGATTGTTCAGAACGTTCCGAGGTTTGAGCCAAATAAATTGTTTTGTTTCACAAACCATTTTCATAGTAATCACGACCAAACCTTTGGTAAACATATCCAAATTTTTGTAAAACGAAAAAAAAACAGTTTTTTTAACTCTTTAGCCTTTATTATAATAGGTATTTCTTTGACTTAAAATATTGTATTCTTTGACTTAAAATATTGTATTCTTTGTAGCACTTTCGATGTCGAAAGACGTGGCCGGTGCTACGTTTATGGCGGCAGCTACTTCAGCACCGGAATTATTCGTCAACGCTATCGGAACCTTCATCACAGAAGGAGACATTGGCGTTGGCACGATAGTAGGGTCTGCAGTATTCAACATCTTAGCAGTTCCGGCTTGTTGCGGAATTGGTGCTGGGATGGTCAGTACCAAAAAATACCCCACAAAATTATTCCACTAAACTGAGAAAAAGAGATGTTACTATTTGGTATTGCGATTTATATAGATATCAAGCTGTGTCGAAATCTATATCTTAAGTTTTATAATCCAGGAATTCAAATATTAGCCTTTGAATTCCACGGCCTAATACTTATAGGTATTTAAAATACCCTATTTGATCCCATTAAAAGTAGGACGCTAGATGTGCTATTTTATTTGGCCAAGCTTCCTAAGTAGTCTGGACCATTTTTGTGTTAAAATTCCATTTGGTTTCTGTCGGATGCTGGTGTTTTTTTGTTGGTACAATTCATAGACGAGCGCTATGCGGGCGCTGGTTGGAGTTTTTCAAAAGTAAAGTACCTAGACGGGTGCTGATCTGGCTCTGGTTAGGTTATTTTTATGTCAAAATTTCTAGACCAGTTCTGGCCAGGGCTTGGATTATTTAAAAAAAAATAAAATTCCTCCAAAGATGCTGTTCAGGTGCTGGTTGGGGGATTTTTTGGTATAACTCCCATAAAGGGGCTGGTTGCCCTATTTTTGTCTAAGATCCTAGACTGGTGCTATTCAAATGCTCTTTGTCTTATTATTATTTGGCGAAATTCCTAGACGGGTGTTTTTGAGGGATATTTTTTCTTATAATTCTTAAACGGGTTTTGGTCAGTTGCTGGCTGGGCTTTTTTTGCAAAATTCCTAGATATGTGCTGGGTGAACTATTTTTTGGAAGAATTCCTAGATAGGTGCTTGCTGACACATTTTTGGGTAAAATCATAGACGAGTGCTATTCAGGCGCTCTTTGGATTTTTTGTCCAACATTCCCAAAATGGTGCTGGTTGGGATATTTTTCGTCAAAATTTCTAGATGGGTTCTGATCTGGTGCTGCTCGAGTTATTTACTTCATTTTTTTATGAAATTTGTCGATAGGTGCTATTTATTTCATATATGTAGGCGCTTGTTCGCCTATTTTTGGGTTAAATCGTAGATGGGTATTATTCGGGCGCACTTTCGGGTTTCTTGTTGTTGTCAGCGTTCACAGAAGGGTACTTTTCAAGCTACTTTTTGTGAAAATTCTGAGATAGGTGCTTGATGACCTATTTTTTATTAAACTTCTAGGCGGTTGCTATTGGGAAGCTCTTTGGGTTAGTTTTTCGTCTATATTCCCAGAAAGGTGCTTTTCGAGCTATTTTTTGTCGAAATTTGTAGACGAGTTCTGGTCGATTGCTATTTGGGCTTTAATCTGTAAAATTCCTAGACGCATTCTGGTCAGGCACTAGTTATTTTTTGGGCCCTTTTCTGGGCAATTTTTTTGATAATGTTCCTAGACGGGTGATGTTCAGCTACTGTTGCGTTATTTTTTGTCAACATTCGAAGGCGGGTCCTGATCAGGCACTGACCAGGCTACTTTCGTTTTAAATATTCTGTCCCGGTTCTAGTAGGTTTTCAGAAAGATTGATATTATATTTGGCCCATTTTAGCAAGTTTAGTAGATGAAAACGAATGGTTCGCAGATTCGGAAGTGGAGCAATAGTTTGAAAGTTTTGGTTCTATTTTTGTGGAAATTCAAGTTTCTTGACCGTATATTGTTTTCGAAGTACATAATCTGATAATCTATTACCGTTATACAGGTGGTACCGCTTGATTGGTGGCCCGTCAGCAGAGACTGTCTAGCGTACGGTGTAACCGTCGCTATTTTAATCTGCATCATACATGATGAGCGGATTGAATGGTACGAAGCATTGACTTTAGTCCTGCTTTACATCGTATACATCGCTGTAATGTACTGGGACAAATCCTTCCAGAAGTGTGCCAGATTTGGCGCAAAGAAATGCGACTTGTCTACTGAAGACTCACCTGTGCGAACAGGTAACTGTATTATATATCAAAAAATTATGAAAGAAAATTGTATTGTCCCACTAAAAACATTTACGATGTAAAAACTTGTCAAAGTACAACTTTATTTGGACAATCAAATAAAGTTGTCAAATAAAAGTAGGCCAAGTAAAATAATAAAAGAATGATTGCATTAGTTGGTAATGAGTATTGAAAAATACATTTTGAAAATGTTGTTGTGGAATTTGAATTTGAGGAAGTAATTCAGAAAATTATTCACAAACGAATTAAAAAAATTATAACATGGCGCGATTGAATGTATTTCTCCGCTCAAAATGGAACTAAAACTGATTGAAGATCTTCATTTTTCGTTAATAACGTTTTCCATACTTATAAAGATTTTTATTTAACATAATTTATTGTAAGGTTTATAAATATAATGAATATATATAATTTGTTCATAAATAATCTTCCAAATTAACTTCTCCAATGTAAATTCCACAACAACATTTTTTAATTTTATTTTCGAGTACTAGTTGTACTTGGTCAAGTTCTTGCATAATAGGCAAATTTGTTATTCAAATGCCTTTCACTTTTCGAAAATACACAACAGATTTAGAAGTCAGTCTATCTTTTTCTAAATTTTTGTCAGTAAACAAAAATTATTGTAAAAATTTTTAAATTATATATGAATTTTAATAAGCTTTTTATCAATAAAGATTTTACTAGATACATTGATATTATTCAATTGATAATTAAGATTTGTGGTAGCATTAATGAAGATTGTTGGCCACCGTACCGAAACTTCAGTATATAGAGCCAACTTTTTTCGATGAAAATAACGGGACCGGAAGAAAGAGGCTGTTTGTATCGAAATTTCGGTACGAACAACCAGGAATTTTTGATAAGAAAAATCACTCCCATTAATGAATTAAATTTTATATGATGAAATATGTACAGTTTTCCAAAATAATGATAATATTATAAATTTCTGAAAAATGGCTCTAGAAAATAGTACCGCGCACATACAGTTAACATTTTACGTTAATCAAACTAATAGATTTTGCTGTAGCTGTGCGCAAAAATAAAAAATGCAAACTTTTGTGAAAAAATATTCAAAATTGTTCAATCCATTGAAGATATTATAAAATTCTGTAAAATAGGACTAGAGTATAGTTCCGCGAACATTCAGTTAAAAATTTACTTTACATGGACTAACAGATTTTTATGTAGCCGTGCCACTGTAAAAACAAAGTATTATTTCAGGGCTAGTTTCAGAAATTACAATGAGTCTCAGACAAAACAGTCTCGAGTGGAATCACAATGAGACCACAGGTGGGGTCCCTGAATCGTCTGTTTTGCATTGAAAATAACAACTTGAAGTTATTCCATTCAAAAACGGGACACGAAAAAAATGATATTGTAAAAAAGAGATCTCTAGTTTCCACACTGTGTGCAAAGAAAAAACCAAACAATTTTCACATAAAAACATTCATATTTATTAAACAAATTGAGTAATCATAAATTCTTCAAACATAGTAGTAGAAAGAAGATTGTTTAGGCCTAGTTAAAGTTTGGTGCCAATCGCTACCATAGAATTTGCTCTAGATGTGAACAAAAATAAAAGAGCAATTTTTCTGTTTAATAAAATCCTTGAAATTTGTTAACCAATAAAGGTATCGTAAAGTCCTGAAAATAAAACTAGAACATTCTGTTGTTCATGTCTAGTTAAAATTGTGTGTCAATCAGTTTCACAAGTTTGTCTGTAGCCTGTGACAGAGGTAAAAAATTTAAATTTTTTATAGTTTTTCTCATTGAAGTATTTTTTCGGTGCTTGACGGCGATTTGTTACCGCTATTCTTGTTGCAATAACTTGTGGAGAGTATTTTATTTTATTTATATTTTTTTTTTGGTATGTGAAATATAATTTCTGAAAAATTGTCAAATCGTGTATCAATTTCACCATTTCCATCTCGACACTTGGTGAGTGGCATGGGTCAGAGGGTGATAGTTCTAATCAAAGTTTATTTCAACGGCTACGTGAACTGATACGAAGATCAATGTATCGTACGTGATCTCTTTAATCGGTGCCAATGATTATTAAATGGATGGGATCACGTGCCAAACAAGCACCGATACTAATCAACATTAATAAACACTGGCATCTTTACTACAAAATGAAATATTATCAATCGACTGCTATAAATATTGCTAAAGGAATGCCTCATCATTTAGTTTATTTTCTCAAAACAATAAATTGCTTTTCTCTCAAAGATCAAGATTATTTTGTAGAATTTTGGCTGAATCAACAACTAGATCTGTAATCAGAACCGCTGTTATCTTAAATAGCAGTTTCTAGCTTTCTATAGTAGGTGTAGATCATTCTAGTAATAGATTGAACCATAATTTAGTTCATGGTCGAAGGTATGGATGTTTTCTTAAATCCTAATCAAGAGGAAGACCTGTCTATCTATTTTTATTTTCCTTTACAGTTGACGCCGGAGATATTCACTTATCCAGATCTGATAAAGTGCAATCGTCCACCGATCGTGTAGAGCAAATTGCAACAATAGACATGCCTCTGCAAAATGGCGGCACCAAGACGCAAGAAGAGAACCACGAGGCTGGTAAGAATTAAAAAACATATGGCACTCCTACTCCTAGTTTTAAACTTTAATTCCCAATAAAAAATTATACACACAATTATTGATAGCAAATAGTGTACAATTGAGATGATTTTAAGTTTGCTGAAACACTTGGTTTTTATTTATAAAATATTAAATCTTTGGTAATTAATTGAAAAATTGTATAAATTAATACTTATATTTCAGAATACGAATATGAATTGCTAGTTTGGCCAGCTCGAGGTGGTTGCATTCGAAAGACTGCGTGGATACTTACCTGGCCGATTCACTTGGTATTCATGTGTACTATACCGAATTGCGAGAAACCACGTTTTAAAAATTGGTTTCCAGTTACGTTCCTCATGTGTATTATCTGGATTGGTTCGCTAAGCTATATCGTCGCGTGGATGATAACGATTATAGGTGGAATAATCACTTCAAGATTAAGTAAAAGAATGTTGCCATATCCTTATCAGCACTAATGGATTTTTCGTTATTTTTTAGGAGATACGCTCAAAATCCCGGATTCCGTAATGGGCATCACATTCCTGGCTGCAGGAACCAGTGTACCAGAAGCAGTTTCAAGTGTGATTGTTGCAAAACAAGGTACGAAGCCAAAGTCTAATTTATTCTAATTTAAATATAAAGTTTGAATACAATATTATTGTCAATATTTATCAGAGGCTTGGACATAATTAATGTATATTATGAGAGGATGTGTAGTTATTAAAATTATCTTCTCAATAATATGCATGCTATATACATATAACATATACTTTTTTTTCTCAAGGCAACTTTTTCGAAACTTTTTTTAGTATTTGGGTATAAAAAATTGGATGCATTAACTATTTTGAAGTTAAAAGAATTTCAAATTAAATCAGTTTAAAGTTGATATCACAAAAATGGGATAATTTTTGTATGCGATAATAAAGGTTCCTAAACAGTTCTAAGATAATCTAAACTAAAAATTTGTTAATTTGACGTCAGATTGAGTAATTTTGAGTTTCCAAATAATTTTAATCATGTTCTAATTTTGTTCCATGTTGACAATGACTCATTGATTGAGTATTCTACTATTTGTATTAAAAAAGGAATGGCAAATTCTAGACTCAAAAACAAATCAACCATTCTTTGTTGGAGAATTTCGGTCCATGCATGCGGCTTAGGAGATGAAAATTAGCATCAACATTAGCAACAATTTGTCGAAGTGTGGAAAATTAGAAAAGCCATCCTTCAAAAGAGACAACCCTTTTTGAAACAAAACAATTATTTTCGAGTTTTTTACAGTTTTAAGTGTAGACGTTTCAGGAGTTTTAAATGGAATAAATACTGCAAAAAATAATGATTAAATGAAGTTATCCTCAACCACCATTCTTGGTAAAAAAAACAACCCCTTTGAAAGTATAGTTCTACATTTTTCGATTTGATGTGACAAATTTCACATAAATTACTCACGAGGAAGTCTGTGAAAAATTTTGAAAAATCGTTCTTTCACGTATAATAATTGAAAATAATAGAAAATGGTTCATCACTCTCCATAGTATAGTAAGGAAGCAAGGTATTGCTCGATCTTTCGAGAGTAAAAAAGACCAAAAAATCTTTTTATCTTTGCGACGTTTCGTCGGCTTGATATGCCAACCTCATCAGGCGTAAGAAACGTTGACAATTAATTATTTGCTAGTTAAAATTCTAGTTAACGCATTGTGTGAATTTATAAAAATTTCTCATAATGACCTGATACGATCGATGATATTCAGTCAAACTTGATTCAGTCAGAATTAAAAATATTCCTTTTGCTTAAAAATCTTCAACAGCACGAAAAAAAAGTAATACAATTGAAAAGTGTACAAGAGTTGAGGAGCAACCCATTGAAACGAACAATAACCTTTTTTTAAGGACAAAAATGAAGTCTGCAGCTTTCTATACTTTTTTGTTTACAATGTCTGAGCCACAAAAAAAATATTTTCATGTACGAGAAAGTAAAATTTTCTACGTTTTAGAGTGGTTAATGCCGATTGATGACGGTTTTGACCACCCATATAATGCAACATTAAAAAAAAATTTCAATGAAAACTTCATACGTAATTTATATGAAATTCATCTACTCAAATCGAAAAATCTATCATTAAACTTTCAAATATTTGTTTTGACTTAAAAATCGTTAGCAGCACTGAGAAAAAGTAATACAATTGAAAAGTGCACATAAGTTTAGGAGCAACCCTGTAAAATAAACAAAAACTTTTTTTAAGGACAAAAATCAAGTCTGTAGCTTTCAACACTTTTCAATATAGACATTTCATGACCCTTATGAGCCAAAAGTCTTTCAAAATTTGATTATAGACTTTTGTTTGTTTCTAGGGATGGCTTTTCAGCATTTGTTCATTTTTTAATTTTATGAGACTTTTTCTATGGTCTGTTTACAATGTCTCAGCCACAAGAAAATATTTTCATGCATGAGAAAGTAAGATTTTTTTACGTTTTAGGGCGGTTAAATGCCCCTTGAGCATGGTTACGATCATCCATATAATACAACGTTTAAAAAAATTTTCAATGACAACCTCATACGTGATTTATATGATATTTATTTACTAAAATAAAAAAAATGTATCATTAAACTTTCGAAGGTGTTAATTTTTACACATGAAGATGGCTTAGGACCACTATTTTGTATCCAATTTTTTCAGTGTTTTATTTCTAAGAATGATTTTTTTGAATTTTTCTGGAGTTTTCTGTATTATCACTTTTGCTAGGGGCTGATTATAATTTTTGAAGAAATTTTTTCTATGAGATCATTTAAGGAAATGAGATTTGTTACGTTAAGTGGTGGATTTATCCATGTTGGGAATGTACTTGCCTCTATACAACAAACGCAAGAAAAATTCACAATTAGTTTTTGCATCTAATGGAAGATTTTTTTAGTGTGTTTTCAAAAATTAAAGAAAGTTGTTTTCATTCGAGCCACTCTAATAAATATCTAAGCTATGGGTGTACCATTTTAAAAATCTGCATATATTATGTGTAATTCCACAAGATTGAAATTGCAGTTCTAGAGAAACTAAAAAAAGTTACATGTGCGAAATTTCTCACACACCCCCACAATCTGATTTCACGGTTGGAAAGCCGTTTTTGGAAAGGCGTATGTATATAATAATTCATAATTCCGTAATTTGTTATTCGATTTCCATTTTTTTTCTTTGAAAGTAGAAAAACACACCTATTTAGCGACAGAATTTTTACTTTATCACGGTGAAGAATCATTAAACTACAATCGATAATATTTTGAAGTCAAATTTCAACCAATTGTAATGAAAAAATCCCATCATACGCAAAATGAATGTGGAATGTGGAAAATTATTATATATAAATATATATATATATATATTTAAAAAAAAAAGAACAAATAAGAAACTTTGAAATATGTTTGATTGCAGCATAGTGATGTTTCACCGTGATAAAATGAAGGTTAAAAGGGTGCATTTTTCTACTTTCAAACAGAAAAAATAACCCTACAGTAGAAAATAGTCCTACAGTAGATAATTATCAATTTTATAAGCACCAGGTATCATGTCTTAACTATTAAATACAATAAATTAATTATTTCACATTAGTATTTTAAATTAACCACTACCTACTGCAGGATCCTTATCTATTGTAGGGTGGTCTCCCCTATACATACACCTAACAAAAAACGGGTTTTTTCTGCCATAAAATCAGATTTTGGAGGTGTATGATAAATTTAACATGACGCCTTTTTCAGTTCCACTAGACCTACGATATCTATAATGTTTCGTAAAAAGTATGTTGAGTTTTTCATGTAACCCAGTGTTACTATCAATAAAAATAATAAAAATCTCTCTCTCTTATGTTATTACAGGTCACGGTTCCATGGGCATCAGTAATTCGATCGGCTCGAACACTTTTGACATTCTCCTCTGTTTAGGACTGCCATGGTTGATCAAATCCTCTTTTTCGCCAACCCAGCCAGGAAAGCACTACATTAGTATAAATTCTGGGGGCCTCGAGTACAGCGCAATTTCCTTATTATCGACGCTGTTGCTGTTGTACATTGCCTTCGCTTCGAATAAATTTCAACTCGATCGAAAAGTAGGCCGGGCCTGTTTGTGCATGTACGCAGTCTTTCTGATCCTGGCCTCTCTGATCGAGCTTAATGTATTCTTCAGGGTGAATCTTCCCACTTGTCAGAGGACGGTCAAGTGATCCCTCATCCGGCCGGCTCTGCCGGTCCCAGTAATCGTTCCAACGATTGTCAGTTGTCCCACGTTTTACCGGAAACTCAGTAACATCATTCATCGAATTCCTTCGTGTACAGATGATGCCTCACGTCGATCGGGCTTTCGAAAAAACATAGATTAGAGTTGTGGTATTTTTCATTTTTACCAACGAACCAATTCAGAAAATCCAGCCAGAAATAAATTATCAATTAAAATTGCATCCTTAAAAAAAGAGCTAGCTATAAAGTTGCTGTCATTATTAGTATTGAAATAGTATATTGTGTATCGGGGTCGTAAAGTTGGCAATTCCCATAAGTGCGTCAAATCACACGAGTGGGGATTGTCAACCGACCGCCTTTACGTAGAAAATGTCTACTTTGTTCCCTCTTCACAGGCATTGAATTTGGCACTAATTATGGAGGTTGAAAAAAAAAAAATTTTCTTATTAAAAAAAATAAGTTGGCATTTATGTTTTATCTTCTTTCAATTGCAACATTTTTTAGTTTGATCTTGATTTATTTCTTGTGCTTGGAATTTTGGAAATTGATTTCACGATGCTGTTGCAAGTTATCCATTTTATACTGTATCTCTCATTTTCGTGTAAAGTAGATATTATGTTACTTTTAAGTTATAACAAAGGTCTTCATCCTTACACATTTTTAACTTGTACTGCTGTTCACCTAATTAGGAAGAAGGAATTCAGGGTCGATCGCTCGCGTCGGTTGCAGACTAGCGATGGCTTCAGAAAGTTCATCAGAAAACAAAGCCAGCAGTCAACAATCTTCAATCAAGATACGTTTCACGCTCCAGTAGTTACGGACTACTAGAGTCAGCCACTGACGAACCTTGATTGAATTTGTCAAAAAATTCCTCTCACAATCCGATTCATAGAAAACTATAGAAAGAAAATGAATAGTAAAGATGGACAGTTTGTAAAAGTGTTTCAATAATCTGGCTATAATTTTTCTACTTCATGGATGCTTGAATATTTTCTTTGTTCTTCTATTTGATTTGTACTGAAATATGGAATGAATCTCAAATGAATGAATCTAGTACTAACCTTACTTCTAGTTGAGTGCAATTTTAAGATAGTTTTAGTGCTCTATAACTCTAGTATCTTGAATAAAATATTATATACTTTGTTGGCTGACCAAAGAGTTATGTATCTACTGCACGTGTTGAACATAAGTCTTGCACGTAAAGGATATCGTCCAAGTTCTAAATTGTTAATGTTACATGTACCGTAAAATGGGGCTCAGTGGAACATGTGGGGTAAGTCGGGACGCCCGTTTTTTATACAAAAAAAGCGGTATGAGTTCATGAAAGAGAAAATTCCGGATTCCGAAAGCGGGAGCTTTACACCACACTGTCCTTCTTAACCACGTTTTACAGTAACTTAGTATTTACGTGATCACGTAATATTGTAGCTATTTTTTATGTTTGAAAAATATAGATTTCCAGCTTATACAGAATCAAAATTTATTGCGAAATCTTCAATTAAACTATCAGGAAAATAATTTTGTTTCGTCTCCTGTTATATACCGTACGGTCAACTTCATAGTAGTCATAGAGAAGCGTGAATGCAAGTAAGACACTAGTAGTTGGCGCATAAGAGCATCTCTTTCGCACTTATGGCTATGACTACTATAAATTTGGCCTCACTGTATAAACTACAAAAGAGCAGTATGCATCTAATTTTTAAACTCTAACTTCGATGTAATCTCCACTATTTACTAAAATATAAATTTGATCTGAATAATGATCTGATCATAAAATAAGGTCCTGTCTCGCTTGCGTCCATAACCGTATTGTACATTGTTAGTTAGCAGAATTAATTGTTGTTAATCGAATCGAGTCCACGATCTATTCATTAATATTGATCTAAATTCTCGCCAAGGGCTGGCACGTGGCCAATGAAAGTTAGGCCAACGGCAGAAATGTATCACAGGTCGATTCTCAAATGAGCATTTTAAACATGACATTAGTATTATCGTAGCTCGTTCGATTGTGTGGTATGAAAAAGACTGCGGAATATTGTTAACATTTATATTCAGGATCAGCTTTCAGGTCGAGTGAAATGACACATTTTTCAAGGCGTATGCTCATTTATCCGCATACTGAAAAAGAGGAGAAACGAAAAATAGACTTTACGTCGGAGAAAAGATTTATTTTATGAATTCAATTAGGTTCAATGAAGCAGTTTTTTTAATCAGAGAGGAAAACAAGTTGAAATAAATTAATTTCTAGCCTATCAAGCTCAATTTACAAATATTTTAGAGGTTCTTGTTAAGTGTAAAGATAAATTAAACAAGAAATCATTTCACGTTAAGGAAAGTTGAGAATGCACTGATGTGAAGCAATTTTTTCAAAAAATCAGGGACACCGCCGTCTCTTCTATTTCCACAATTCAATAATTGCGAATTACTTTTCGCTGTCTCCTCATTTTTTTGATGAGCATATCACGTAAACAAATGTTTTAAAATAAATCTTGAAATAAATATTTATTTCAAAAGCATTGATTGATTATCCCTGACACTTTTTCAAAGAGCGTATTCATTTTCAACGTAATTTCGATGCATATTTTGACTGAGCAATTGCATCAGCTTTTACGCCAGAATAAGAGGTATTCCTTATCAAGAGATAAGATTCATTTCTCTTCTTTCCTTGAAATTCAATCGTGTCGCGGAGATTTTATTTGATTTTAAAGTGGGTATGGAAATGACGAACTGTGAACGGAAATATCAACTCGGTAAATTGGAAATCTTGAGAACTGGCATTGGAAAAAGGGCAATAAGTAAATACCCAGTTACAGAAACCGAAAAAATGAGAGCTTTGCATATTTATCAAAATCAATTCCTAAAGCGGGCGGTGGAATTCCAATTTCTGTGAAAAAGATGATATTTCAAAGGTCAGAGGAAATACTAAGAGATCAGGGGTTAAAGGTGAGAGGCATTAGGTCATGAGTCATGGGTCGAAGGTGCAATTCATAGGTCAGATATCACATATCATGGGTCAAGGGTTGAAGGTGAGACGTAATATATCGAGGTCAGGTGTCGAAAGTTAAAAATGAGAGCTCGTAAGTCCGAGTTCACATATCGAAGGAAAGAGATCAAAGGTGAGACGCAACAGGTCAGGAGTCAATGTTCAAAGATGAGATGTTTGAGGTCAGAGATCATATGTCAAATTTCAAAGATGCAAGCTCATAGGTCAGATATCACATGTCAAAGTTTACGGATCAAAGTTCAACAGTCGAAAGTCCTCTCTCATCTTCCTACTACCTTGCCTCCCCTCTACAATATCCTGAAATAGCACTATTTTGAGTTTTTTCAGAAATATATTATTGTCCCACTAACATAGCTACATAGTTAATAGACTACGAAACGCTAAAAAAATAAAAACAGGTTGGGAGACTTATTTAGAGAGGAAAGCTTGAAGTATCCTATTGTTCGTTTGAAAGGAATAAATCTATTGTTGATGTCTTTATAACGTCAAAGTTCTGCTGGAGGTAGCTTTTCTGCGTTTTTCCGCATTTATGTTATATCTACGTGCCAATTCTCTCGTTCTCATGAGCTTTTTATCTCTGTAGTGAGAGAAATGTCGATCATTATTTGTGTCGACGATTGAAGCATTGCTTTCGTTAGGGGGTGCGACAATATATCCAATGAAAAGCATTTGTCCGCATTACATATTTACGTCGCAGTTCAGTAAATTTCATGAATTATTCCTAAAAACGCGTCCTAATACTCGTTGAAAATCCCCACTAGCTATTGGCTTTTCATTATACATATATTCATGTGTAGCTGATTTTTTGGAATAGTGTGAATATGCATGTTGATTTTCTAATCAAACAAGGTTTGAACGTAACATGGGATATATTAGTGCAAATATTACTTAAAGTTATACAAATGAATAATTAGAATTCCTAATTCGTTTGGAAAATAAATAGTAATTATTATTTATTGTAATATTTATAAACAAACTTGGAAACTTCAAAAAATGTGTCCAAGTAGAAAATGCAAGTATTGGAAAGACAACGTGAGCTCAAGAGGGAATCGTTTTTGAGCTGTTTCATATTTAATTACGTTTTCTAGTTAAATTTAATTTTCTCTTCTGTTTTTCCTGGTTCGGATGCGCTAGAAAAGAGGCGTGGTTGATAGGGGTGATCTAACAAAATAGGCATGATCAAGGGCATAGCTTAGTGACGTGGTTAAGTAATATTAATATGGTAAAAAACGGGTTCCAAAAAGGACGTCGTTAAACAAAATAGACGTGGTGAATGGTGTTACTAAAAGGCGGGGTCAGGCGTAACTAATGTGTTTTTTTATGGGCGTGGTCTAGAAAAATGGACGGGGTCTTTCTCAATTATTTAAACAGCGGCGGTGATGCCATATTTTTGTAATATAGAGAGATTATAAATGATCGAAATTTTAAGGCAAATTTTGAAAAGACTAGAGCTTAACTAAAATGATGGATGCTTACATTTTGTTATAAGATAATGGTAATGATAATTAGATTTGTCAAAGATATGTTTGAAATTTCTAGTCGAAAAGAAGTGTTGAAGTCAAGTAAAATGTAAAAGCAAACATGTATTTTGGAATGCAAGTTATTTTACAAGAGAAGCCTGAGTGTATTTATCTTCAGAAAATCCGGAAGAGAGTGAGCGGAAGCTACTTCTCTTTCCGTCGAGAGGCTTCCGAGAGAATCTTGAATGAAACCATCTTCTACTTGAGATCGTAAGCCGCTCGACACGGACGACCCGCTTTCATGACACAATGTTATCTTGAACGCACAAATACAATAGCTTAGCCTTTTTGCTTTCAATATAATAAAAATAAATTCCCATTCATCTGAGTAGAATAGCAAGTGTAATCCTTCTTAACTTGTTGTATCAAGAACAAAGCAATAACATATTATACCTTTGTTCTTATTACATTCACCGATTTTTGAGGCGGTAAATCTAAAATAAATAATAATCTGAATAGCCTAATAACTTGGTAGAAAGGTAAACGTGATAATTAAATATTTTGATTCATAGTAATTATTGAACAAAATTTTGTAAATGAAATGTATAATTTTATAAATGTACATACCTGGAAGTATATGTGAAAAGTTTCCTCTGATTGCAATCTAGAACAGTTAAACACGAAACTTGGATGTATTTTTACTGTCATTTTCTGTTTGCGTAAAGAAAACAATATATTGTGACGAACGACAACTGGAATATCGTAACTTGACCTACATTTGAACTTAATACATAATGCAATACATAACAGATAAAGAGGTCGATATGTTCCCTCTTTGTTTGTATGTGCCAAAAATTGCGACCCTCACCTAATTATAATCAAGCTGAAGGGATATTTTTGTTTTTAATAATTAATTAGTAATGCTATCATATTAGTTTCTCCTTATCACCAAATAGACGAATACGAATTACAGATTTTAATTCCATTCAAGTATTATAACTGTTATAATAGTTCTGAAGGTTGATATCGTGCTTGTGTGTACTTGTAATACGCGAATATCCTGACTACTTGGTCTCCTATTTAGCGCTCTCAGACGGAAAGTGTCACAGGCGTCACGATTGCTTTTGTGCTTAAAGTTTAGAATCAATAGAATCTCTGTATATGATGCCTATAATACAATTCCCTTTTGAAAGTAGTGTTAGAAGTAAAATTATTTTAAACGTGCAAGTTTCAAGTTTTAAAAAACTCTAATTTTGGAATGTATATCAACACAGAAAAAATAGAAGTACACTAGAGTCTCTCTATAGCAGTTCCCTCTACAACAGACAAGGCGGTCAAAGGGGACGAGTTGCGGAGTTGCGATGTTTACGGTTCGGCGCTATAAGAAGCCCCAAGCAAGAAGAAGAAGATGAACGGTTCGGAGAGTCCCTCTATAGCATGTTTGTTGATTAAGGGTACCCCCGAGACAGCCGCTATAGAGGGACTCTAGTGTAAATGTTTGTTACAGACAGGAGCGGATTTATATAAGGGGCCGTTGGAGCCACATGAACACTATGTAATTTTGAACAAAATGCTGGACGCAAAGAAGGTGTTATTTCAAATTCTCATATTCTACACATTGTTGTGAAAGTTCAAAAAAATTGCTATCATTATTTGGCATAATAATTCTGGAATGTTGCTTATGGAAATTCTTTTAACAATATTTCTTTTCAGCAAATATTTTTCACGTAGACGATTGAGAAAAAATCATTAGCATCATTTATGCTCTACAAAAAATTCTGTTACACTTTTCACCTGTCTCTTATATACAAATTGTACATATTTTATCAGAAATGCCAGTTTTAATGGTCTATAAGTAGAAAAGGTAGGTTTCAGCAAGGTTGACGTGTCAAGGGTATCCATACGTATTATGCGAGTGGTATAAAGAATATCGAACGAATATACTAAATACTCTGACCGCATAATGGGATAATGATATTTTTGACTAGGAAAAGCATTTACATAGGATTTACATTCTTCTCCTATGTTCAGGATACATTTTTACATCCTATATGCCTGTAAAAGGAGTAAGGGTGACTTCGTACTCACCTTGCGCCCTTTCTAGCACCTCCCCCCTCACCGTTCCAATTCCTCCTCTATTCCTTATTTTTCAGATACACTTTTTTTCGTTTTGTAGCATCCGTGGTACTTTCTTCTTCAACACCCCTTATCTCTTAAGCCCCTTCTATTCCCGGGGACCTAGCCTATCCCTCGGGACCACTAATATCCCACGGAATCCATCTATCCCACTAGACCTTCCCTGTCCCATCGGACCTCACTTATCCTGGGGGACCTCAGGACCCACCTATCCGTCGGGAATCAAGGTATAACACGTGACCCCACCTATACCTCGGGACCACACCAATCCATTTTGGCCTAACCTATCACGCGAATCCTCACATAGCCCTCGGGACCCAACCTATTTCACGGGTCACCCTTCATTCCATAGGACCCCACCCATCCCTACTTTGAATCATTTTTTCATTTTATATTATTTGAAAGTTTCAATTTTTAGTTCAATGGACGCTAAAAGTAATATAACGGATACTTGCATGTATAATTACAGTCCTATGTTTCGGTATACCTCAGTAACGTCCTATCTTCAATTTGACAGTTGACATACAAGAGCTGATTAAATTTCAAACTACAGTGAAAACTAGGATATAAGAACTAATAATAACTTCAAAGCTACATTATTACTAATTAATGTGACACTGAATTTGGCAGTGGCTTGAACTTTTTTCAGTTCTTTTGTCAATTCTCAAATTTGATATGCTATTGGTCGGTACACCTACATAGCGCACTTCCCGAAAAAACCCGGTCTGTCCCAGGTTTAGACCTATGCTTTTACCGAAAAACCTGGGACAGACATGGTTTTTTCGGTAAGCGTGCTATGTGAGACAGGTATGTACTGAAACACTCACCTGTAACATACATGAATGTATAGATATACTAATTATTTATATCTATTAAATTCCATTGGAATGTCTTTAAAAAGTCTCATTTGCAAACATCGAACTGCTCTTCTGACCATATAAATCAGAAAACAAATGACCTTGAAATTGGAAAGCCTAAGTAATTGAAACCATCGACATTTGGAGACCAAGGAAGTGACGAATAAGAGAGAGGAGATGAAATCTAGCCAAAGCTGAGAATAGTCTAAAAAAGAGTAAAAAAGGGAGTTTGAGATGGTGAAGGTAAAGAGAGAAAGAAGGAGGGTTGGCCAAGCGTCAGCGTGCAGATCTGCAATGCGGCGTTGCCGGCGAGTCCGAGTTGGTTCACCAAACCCACCGTGCTGTTCCATAAGTATAGTACACACTACACACTCTATAGTAATACGTCTACCTATACTTTTTCCTATATATATATGCGAAAGCACGCGCGTGACGCGGAAGTGTGTTCTGTACCCAGTGCCGTATTTACACGGGAGGCCAAAAAAGCCATGGCCTAAGGCGGCAAATTTGCACGGGTGGCACCGCGGCTTAGAATTTGTTTTTATTATTACAGAATACGTCTGTTTTTACTAGTACTGCTCTAATTTTGCTCATCAACTCTGCAATCGTAAAAACTAGTAATGAAAATTGAAAAAGGGCGGCAAATTTGAGGGTGGCCTAGGGTGGCCTAAGACTTAAATTCGGCTCTGAGTGTACCTGCACCCGGCTCTCTTGTGTGAGGGTGTATGCGGTCTGGCATGTGGGTGCATGCTGGTAAGGTGTCAGTATGCAGGTATATATTAATAGGTGAGCCCAGTCGATCCATGCGCTGGATGCGACTGCGTCATGCGCCTTTACCGCACAGCCCTCTTCCTCTCTGCACCCGCGCGATTTCACCCCTTCGAACAGGAACCAAAGACCGCGCAGTGTTGCCTTGCCGCGCTCAGAGCACAACACTTGCCCTCAGACATAATATTTTTACTAATCTTTCGTTTACGATTTATGTGTGTTTCTTTCGACAAGCCATTATCCAGCCCGACAAACAAAAGTGTACTCTGTAGTTTTAAAGGAAAGAGAGGGACACTCAAAAAAGAGGACATCTAACAGTTAGGGAGAATTGATACTTATAAAGGGTTCATTCTTAAGTCTAAAAGGGGGTGAAAGAGTCAAGTTGTTGATTCTTATCGCGATCGGAAAGGTTTCCGATGATTAGTGTCACATATCTAGGCTCATATCGACCATCCGGTGTAAATAGGCTTATATGAATATCTTTAACATCTAAATTCTAACGTCCAAACTATAAGATTTCAAGTCGTAGTCATACTCAAAGATTCTGAATAAAAGATTTAACTTCTGAAAAAATTATATGAAACTGATGAAATTGGGTAATAATATATGTATTGTAATGGCAATGTAAAGGATATGAACTTTAGCAAAGATGTTAGGGATTTTAAGCCCAGGGATTCCTCTCCCTCTTTCGAATTATCTGTCTCTATCTCTTCTCTCTCAGTCTTTATCTCTCGAATGGTGCCTAAAATGATTCAATAAACTAGTGCCTAAATCGTATGTGCAATAATATAGAAGAAACACGTGGATTAGTATTTATTAATTGAGTGCGGTTGCTTGTGGAATAAGGAAGGTTTGTCGTGAGGAAGATTGTTTGGTGGTTGTTAAGGATCATGATGATCGATCATCAACACGTTGGTCATCACGTTGGGGTGTAAGAGGAATGTGTTGGTTGCTGAAAGAAGAGATGGGCTTCGGGTTAATTTAAGAGACGTTCGGTGATACAGTCAGTGCTTAATTCAGTGATGTCACAGTTAATGCTCTACAACTTAGGACACGCATCCAACGCGGGAAATGATACAAATAATAACGCTAATACCAATAGCAGCATGGAGGATGACGATTCTTACCAACTGCCCACGATCTATAGGTACTGAAGAAATTTTTATTCCAATTATTTCAAGAATTCTTTCAAAAATTAAGAAAAAAAATTTTAACATGTTTTGAAGATTGTGTGTAGTGAATTAATGTAAATTAGAATCAAGAAAACAACATTTTTGTTAAAGTATTGCGAAGATAATTGCCTGAATGAGACTGCAAGTACGATTTTGAATTTGTGAAGAATATAACTCTTGGGAAATCGAGTTTCTTGAAAAATGGAGTAAGAATTTAAATCCTTGAAGAGGAATAAGAATTCATAAGTAAGAGAACTAATAAGATTCTCGACGGACCATTTCGTTAAAGAAAAAGTGCTTAAGAGTTGAGAGAATTGAAACTTGTAATGCCTCCAACTTCAAACTTCAACTTTTTCTATAAAGGCTCGTTCAAACCAGACTTTGATCGAAAGGTTTTGAAAACTCTTTCAATCGAAAATAAAAAAATAATAACTTGAGGTCGTCTAAATTGCAAAACATATACATTCGACATTATTACGCTTGTTTCTTGATTAAATAAATATTAAAATCTGGAAGTGATCAATTTTGAAAACAGTGAAAGTTAGAAGTATTAAATACAGCTTGAACTCTTCCTATATGATAAATTATTTCTTTACTTATTGTATATATTTTTAAAAGAATTTTGGGGATAAAATGCTGATAAGGCTTGTCATTCAATATGTAAGCTCATAGCAATCTGTGTTTAAAGACAGCAATTTTTTGTCTACCTCCTCAATCCACACTCTTCTGGATTAGGCATGAGGAAAAAAATACTTTATATTTATGATGCTCTTCTGGTCAAAATTTATACAATAACTTTCACTATTCCAATTTTCAAATCGGCAGGCTGTCCATTTTTCCAAAAAATGTGTATCCTGAACTCTTCGTGAGATGTGATACAACGATTATGAACAAAAAATATTCAATTGAAAAGAACTTGAAGCAATATTCATCACCTGTTAGCAAAAATGATTACATGAATTGAAGAAACATAGTACTGAATACGTCCAATAAAATATGTTTTTGAACAAACAGAATTTGTCTTGTCTTGAGAAATTATGTTTTTTAAATAAAAAAATGATTTGTGTTACAAGAAAAATGTTTTACGATCAAAAAAATATTTCATTAGATGTATTAATTTAGTTATATATTTCTTCAATTCAAGTAATCTTTTTTTCTCAGTATAGGGAAACCACTGTACAGTATACAATTAATTGTAGTAGATAATTTTAATTAAATGAAAAACAATGTTGATTATTTGTTTTAGTATAACATTTCAGCAAGGATAATATATTGTCTGACGAAGTTTTATTTAAATATTATAATTAATTAATGTAAGGGCAAAGAATTAATTTTGAATCTGAAGTTAAAAATTCGCCTATACTTTATTCATACTTTTTACTCAAATGAAACGTTTATGTGGCATATTCATATATTAGAATGGAAATTTGAAGTTAATTGAACAATATATATATTGACCAAAAAAGTATTATCACTTTGTTGTTTCAAATTAGAGGTTGTCTTTGTTTGCTTATTTTAATTCGTGAAGTTTTTAAATTAAAGTCCTTGTAAATAATATAGAGTAAAAAGCAGTTTAAATTTGATTTTATTAAAAATCCTGCAATTGTTTTCATTAATTAATTATTTAAATTAAAAAATTAGGGGGTTACAAATTCTTCAATCGTACCAATCTCGCAGGATATCTGAGATAAAAAGATGTAAACAATTTAAGCTTTAATGATTTTCATAAAATAATGATAGTTTCGATTATTATTTACTCAATAAACTCATTTCAATTATAAGTACACTGATGATAAATTATAATTATCGAGAATTGAGTATTCTCTCATGTCCAGGAGCAATACCAGAAACGATTATTATCTATTGATCGATAGAGGTGTCAACATCGTACCCTTGACTGGGTCTAATAAAAATGTTTATTACAGCTAGCTAACTAATTTTGTGACATTTTTTTCTATCAAAATAGTCAATTTGATATGTAAGCTTTATTTAAAAACGAAAATATTTCCTTATTTTTTCAAATCTGATGCAGCTAAATGTTGTTGAATTTGTTCTTATTTACTATAGAGTGGTTTTCCCTAGACAAAAATCGGATTTTTAAAATGTTGCCTTCAAAATGTTCGTGAAATATCAGGAAATGTGATGACAAGAAAAAAATAATTAAAAGGAACCTGAAGCAACATTTGCTATATTCTTTTAGAAAAAATGTTTGGTATCTCATATTCAATGTAACACAAAAATATGCCAACGAAACGAAAACACTTTACCATACATATGAGTTTTTGACTCTTTTTGCCTTCATCCATCGAAATTTCTTCTTCAACAAAAATATGTTATTTTGAAGAAAAAAAAGCCTATTTGATGGTTTCATTCTTTATCTTGAAATGTCCGTGTGTCACTAGAGCAGAATAGTTTTCATGCATATCGCCCTCAAGCTTGTTCGAATCCACGCAAAAATAAATGCGTTTTTTAGAGGTTCCGCATATTCCATGACACTTAACACGTGTTTCCCATAAGAAGAAGGAGGTTTTTATAAATTTTATTTAGTATCGTCAATGTCTCGAGTTGACCCTCAATATTTATCTTCAAAATGAACCTTAGAACACGAATAAAAAATTATCTTTCCAACTTCAGCCCCATGAGTCTGTTTCATAGGGTCCCAAAAAACCCCCATATGTAAAAAAATTGATTTTGTGAGTACTTGGCGCTAATAATTATTTTGTTGCGGTTTATTTTGATACAAATTGTTTCTGCGGCATAAAATATTACTTTTTACTGATAATTAGATGTTTGAATGAATTATATAAACAATTTTCTATTTTTTATAGCATTTTTGTCTTAGAATAGAGTTAGAAGGTCGCGTTTTTTTCTGAATTTTTGAACTTTTCAGTTAGAGTGAGGCGATAACTGATAAAAGTTAACGAAAAGGATTGCTTAAACATTTTATTATTATTTACAAGAATTTTAGAATACTGCTAGAAAGTTTCAGTTTTTCTGAAATTTCCTACTTCTTCCTAGTTTTTAAATAAAGTAAGGTAATAATTAATTCAAGTTGACAAACATAAGTTTTCAACAATTTAATATTACTTTTAATGATATTATCTTTGAATAAAGCTGGAAACTTACGGTTTTTTTCTGAAAGTTTCCCCTTTTTCTCCACTTTTCACGTAGATTGAGGTAATAATCATTGCAATTCAAACAAAATATTTATTTAAGTATTCTATAACTGTTTGTGACTATCTTTTCTCATAGTAATGCTAAATAGTTGCGGTTTTGTCTGAAATTTTTAACTTTTTTCTACTTTTCAATTAAAGTAAGTTAATAATCAATTCGAGTTAGCAAACACAATTGTTCAAGCAATTTATTATCGTTTATAAGTATTTTTCTTACAGTAATCAAGAAGAATCATCGTTTTAATAGTATTTCATTATTTGCAAACAAAGTCTTTTTAGTTTTTTGATAATGTTTTAAAAATTGAGTGTCTACACGCGCCGAAAAAGTCTGGCTATTTGTACCAAAATTTTGGTAGCCGTAGCAACGGATTTTCAAAAATAATAATGTAGACGACAAGGCTGTCTTACTGTAGAGGTTAAAACAAAGGGTGGAATCAAAATAAAAGTTTGGAACTGTACACTCATTACTATTAGCCCCCTCTTCCTCTTTCCTTGAAGAAAACAAGTTGTCATCGAGGATAATATATATGGCTATAAGGTCTAGTGTGAAATAAGAGGAGAAAACATAATTTGAAGTTTTTATTTCAGAACAAAGATATCTGCAAAAGAAAGAGAATGCTTAAGAAAATGATTCTCTTTGATATTTATTTATTATTTCTTCATAACTGCAAAGCAAAGAAAAGTTGAAAATTGCAAAGAAAACCGCAATTTTCTAGAATTATTCTGAAAAAGATAATAGTAAACAATGATAAATTGTTAAAAAAATGGTGTTTGGTAACCTTAAATAATTATTGCTTTTTTTTTCGTTACTTCAATTAGTTATTTTCTCGCTTTGACTGAATAGTTGAAAAATTCAGATGAAACCGTGACCTTCTACCTCTATTCTAAGAGAAAAATTCTATAAACATTGCTTAAAAAATCGTTTCAAACATCTAATTATCATCAGAAAATAATATTTTATGTATCAGAAGTAATTTCTGCAAAAAGAAATCGCAAAAGCTTATGACGGTTTTTGGGACCCTGTAAAACAGACTTATGGTGGTGAAATTCAAAAATTAATTTTCAATTAGTATTCTATTGGCAATTTTGAAGAGAAATGTTGAGATTAAGCTCGATACACTTAATATAGACGATTCTGAATAAAATTTACGAAAACGTATTATTTTATGGTAAATACGTGTTAAACTTCGTGGGGCTTTCAGAACCTTAAAGTATCATTTCTCTTCGAACAAAAAAAATGTGCATTTTTTTTATGGATTCGAACAATGTCGGGTGGGGAGAGGGGGGACAGTGCAAATTCAAGAAAAAAAAAATGCCAATGCGTTTTTGAACCACACCTTTTTTTAAGTGTTGTAATATCAAGATATTATACTCGAATGTACACTAGGGTGGTCCAAAAATTTTTTTTTCGAATTTTTATGGGGACACCCCTCAAATTTGTTCGAATCCGCACAAAAATAAATGCGTTTTTTTTGTTTTGAAAAAAAATTATATTTAGGGGTGGCGCAAGCCCCATGAAGTTTAACATGTATTTCCCATAAGAAAAAAATACGTTTTTGTAAATCTTATTCAGAATCCTCAATATTATCTCAATTGAGTTGAAACTCAACATTTTTCTTCACAATTAGCCATAGAATACGAATAAAATATCACTTTTCAAATATCACCCCCATAAGTCTGTTTTATAGGGTCCCAAAGAAACCCCATAAGTGAAAAAATGGGTTTTGCGAGTTTTTGGCGCTAATTATGATTTTTTTGCGGTTTTTTTT
>CAKNXH010063897.1:193656-223797 GCA_932178445.1 Andricus quercusramuli
AAAAAAAACCGCAAAAAAATCATAATTAGCGCCAAAAACTCGCAAAACCCATTTTTTCACTTATGGGGTTTCTTTGGGACCCTATAAAACAGACTTATGGGGGTGATATTTGAAAAGTGATATTTTATTCGTATTCTATGGCTAATTGTGAAGAGAAATGTTGAGTTTCAACTCGATTGAGATAATATTGAGGATTCTGAATAAGATTTACAAAAACGTCTTTTTTTCTTATGGGAAATACATGTTAAACTTCATGGGGCTTGCGCCACCCCTAAATATCATTTTTTTTCAAAACAAAAAAAGCGCATTTATTTTTGTGCGGATTCGAACAAATTTGGGGGGTGTCCCGATAAAAATTCGAAAAAAAATTTTTCCAATGCATTTTTGGACCACCCTAATGTACACCCTTCTTGGACATTCCTTACCGGCACTGGCAAGGAAGCTGTTTTTTGGCTGTTTTTCATGAAAAGCGAAATACGAAGTAAAAGATAATTATTTACATGGTCATGTAAATAACTGAAAATATAATTTTCATGGTCAAAACTGAAAAAAATCATGTTTTTTAAAAGAAAAATAATCAGTTATCATTTTTTTCTCATGAAAATACGGTTAACGTAGACCAAGTATTTTCGGTGGAGTAGGAATTTTAGTCAATATAACGGATTATTCATTTGAATGATGAAAATTGGTCATAATAAGAATGAAAAATTCTTTATTTCATTTTCTGATTGAATACATTTTGAAAAATAAAAAAATCAAGAAACGCTTCTGATAAGTAATTATTTTTTACTCAAATATTTCCAAAAATGAAGCTTCGTCCCATGTGTTTAGTGTTATTGTTTGACCCTCGGTATCGGTCATATTGATAGTTGACGTCACAGCCTAAAACACTTCATATTAATTTTAAATCACGCGTGGCGAATAATCGATATATCGTTTAAATTACAAGAATTATGTATATATATATAAAACATTATCTCTGTGAACAGTCACAGGAGTGTCTTCCCGTCCCCAAGAGATTTTGGAAAGGGGCAGAGGTTTGACCAACGTAAATTTTGTGACCTGTCACAGTGGTGCCTTCCGACCCCCCACACTCAGAAAAAAAATTTTCTTCAACCAAACAAACTGTTTTGTTGGATATACATGAAAATTTGGTTGAATTAAACAAATTTGTGTTGATTCAACAAAATATTTGATTGAACTAACCAACTTTTTTGGTTGGATCAGCCAAATACTCCATCTACCAAAAGATTTGATTGAAACCACAAAAAAATTGGGTTGGGTCAACCAAATATTTTGTTGTCCATATAATAACCAAATTCTATGGTTAAACCAACAAAAATTTTTTCGATTCAACCAAATCGTTTTCTGAGTGCACGAGACGTTGGAAAGGGGAAGGGATTTAACCAACATTTTTTCTGTGACCAGTCACGGGGTCCTAAACATTTGGTAAGAGAAGTGGAAAACTGCAGAAAACCACAATTCCTTAGCACATCGAGTGCCCACATCCATCTTCGGCGTCAAACCTCCCGCTCGAAAGTAGTTAAGCGCAGAAAAACACGACCAAGCACTCAGAGAAAAGATTGAGTTGATTCAACAAAACCGTTTGTTCAACACAATTTACTTGTTGAAACTAAAACATTTGGTCAACGCAAATAAACTTTTGGTTATTTTTAAGAAACACAACGAATCAATTGGGTCAATTCAAATAATTTATTTAGTTGAGCATGTTTAGTTGATTCAACCAAATAAATGTATTGAGCGGAATATATTATTTATTAGAAAATGATTTGGTTAAAGTAACGAAATAATTTGGTTGATTCTATCAAATATTTCCATTAACTACACTAAGAATAATGAAACAGATGATGTCAGCCCGCGCCGGTGACCAGTTTGCGTGTCGAAAAGAATCTCATCGTGCGTCTTGTCGCGAATTAGTAAAAACAAAAAATTAATGATACGATTAAATTAATGATTAATAATGTCATCGTTTTTAAAAAATGGGATCTGAAACCGTATGCAGAACATTTTGAACATAAGTACAAACTTTAGCTCACAGGGTTCACACCGGTGCAGGCAATCTAACCTTAAAATTAATAAGTGATGAAAGAACCTCACACAAATGTATGGAGAAAAAGCTTTTCTGTCAGATTGGGTGAAATTTCGGTTTTCTAATGCTGCATGTGATGCTTATCAAAAGTTTTTTACCAACAGCTTTTGTCCTAGAATACAATTTTTTGAAAGTCAATATCTGGATACATTTTGATTGAACGAAACAACCAAAATATTTGTTTGGATCAACCAATATATTTGATTGAATTAACCAACATATTTATTGCAATCAACCAAAATATTTATTATAATCAACCAAACTTTAGTGACCAAAAAATTTGGTTGAATCAACCAAGCATTTGATTGACCATATAGCAATGTATTTATTTCTTTGATCCAACCAAATTTGTGTTGAAGCAACCAAACTTTTTTCTGAGTGAGCGAGAATCCCTAACTAAAAAGGTCACCCACCCGAGTGCTAACCGCGCTCGTCCGTCCTTAACATTCGAGATCTCGACGAGTCGAGAATCACCACCCAACTACTGCCGTCAGTTTAAAAATATAATTTCTTTATCGCAATTTTTGAACCTTTTTTGTTATAGATGTCGTGCTCCAATTGCAAGTTTAGATTGCATGGAAGAATTCAATGGCGTCGAATCTGGTGTACATTGCAAAGCATCAACAGGAACTAAGGAACAATTGTTGACAAGCTGCATAAGTTCGCAGTCTCGACTACAACAACCCTCGCCAGGTATTCGCTACCGCAACTTGGGTAAAAGCGGACTACGTGTTTCCAATGTTGGATTAGGTACGCTGAGTGTGTCACCCCTTTCTCCTAATTTTCATTTCTGCATAAAATTCTTATTTTAGAATAGACCTATAACGTATAAATTTTCGGAATGTCAATTACGTTTTCATCTAATAGAAGCAGTGATGGGCAAGTTACTTTTTAAAAGGAACGAATTATTGTTATCGCTACCGTTTCAAAATGTAACTTTTTTCAGTTACTTGTTAAAAAACGGTAACTATCATTACTTTTTCAGTTACTTTTGTATTCTAGAAATCTATATACATGGGCAAGAATTTACATACAATATATATAGGAAATATATACTGAGGAAAATAATTAACGCTTATTTCTATTTGTATTCAGAGCTGCGACACGGTCAGTGAGGTCACTTTCAGTCACTTTTCTTTGTCAAATCATTTACTAGTCACTTTTTAAAGATAAAGTCACTAAAGAATTGAAACACCTAAGGATTTTTGAAAATTGAATTTATTTTCAATTCTTTTAAATTCTTTTCAAATCTCTTGAATTATTTGACATTTTTCTGATTTTTTTTAATCCACACTGATTTTTTTGAAATTCACTTGGAATCCACTGAATTCAATGGATCTTTTTTGAATTTTCAATTTTTCAAATTTACCCTGAAAACTGTTTAATTCAACTTGCATTATCATGGATTCTATTAGATTCTCATTCACTAATATTCTATTCACTCTCATTTATTTAAATTTAATAGAATTTTCTTGAATTAAATTTTTTTTGTTCTATTAACTTGAATTATTATTAATTAGAAGGTGTCCTTACAGAAATAGATAACCAACATTTTTTCAAAAAACAGGTTTGTTGCATACAAAATTCTTGAAGAATAAAATACGCTTTGTGACCAAAAACTTTGCTTGATATCTAGTTTTTAAATATGGTAAAAAAAAATTCTTTAAAAAATTTTATTTGAAATTGTAGCATAGCATGTTATTTCTATTATGCTTTCCTTATATCCCGGGATTAAGTTTTTATTTTGTATTTAAAGTGAAGATTACATTTTTTATCACAATCTGCAGGTGAACCTGCTCCAATTTGTGCTCAGTGTCACGCTGAGATTCTCAACTTCCACATCTGTTTTCACAAAAGTGGATCATTTTTTCTGATCTAAATTTTTAGTCCTGATTTCACAATATTTTCGTTTGGGAAAGGACTTTTGTTTTACCTTCAAAAGCTCATTTAGGTTTTACAGAATATTTTTTCGCTTTCCTAAAAAATTTCGACTTTGTTTTGTATTAAGTTCATACTAGTATCTAGTATGAATTTCATTGAATTCTCTTGAAGTTTCGTGGAATAATCTCAATTCACACCGATTTTGCTGCAATCAATGGAATATTTTAGATCGATTGAATTTTTTTGATTCATTTGCTTTCTTCTAAATTCACTCAACTTTACTCAACTTTTCTCAACTGACTAAATTTGTTTAAATTCATCCTGAATTCGTTTTAAATGACCATGAATTTTTAAGTATTTCATCAAATTCGGGTGAGTTACCTTGATTTTTCTCATTGTTGATTTCGCCTTGAATTCTGTTTATTTCTATTTCACTCAAATTGATGGAAACTTTTTCATTTTTAAATCTTTGTTCAATTATATATCTTTGCAAATCTTTTTTTTTCATTTCATGAAATTTTCTTGAATTCCCTTAAATTCTTTTAAGTTCACTCCAATCTTTCTGAAATCAGTGGAATATTACGGACATGGCCGGACAATACCGACGACTACCTTAAAAAAATTTACCACATTAGATCAAGTAAAATTTTTACTTCTGCCCTGCCTGTAACCACCGCTGCCCTACCTTAAATTCAACTCACGCTACGGCCTCTGATTACGAATTTTAAAATTTTTTCAATTCACGTTGAATATTTATGATTTTCATCTAATTGTTCTTATTTTCCTTATACTCCTCTAAACTTAATCGAATATAATTTAATCCACTGGTTTATTTTTTGAGTTTATTCTGAATTCGTCAAAATTCAACTAGAATTCTTATAAATTTCATCAAATTCTTTCAAGTTCAAAATAACATTAGTCACTTTTTGTTACTTTTTCAGTTTGAATAGGTGACTTTTTAACTATTTTGCCAGTAAATTATGCTCTGGTAGCCCTGTGTATTCTTTCTTCATTTTTGAGAGCAACAATTTTTTGAAAACTTCGTACTTCAATCTAACCCTTCTCGAGTTTAATACGATTCCTGCCGTACTAAAAAATCTTTCGGAAACTGGCCGCTACGATTTGATTAGTGAAAATGGAAAAATAGTTGCAGAAGCAATACGATGTATTGCTTGTCATATTAAAAGGCTTTTGAACTATATTTCGAAAATAACTAAAAATATAACGATTTGTGTAGTTACTGTTACATAAGAAATGTAACTTACTCACTATCGTTACCAAAAAATGAACTATAGTTACTTCCCATCACTGAGTACTAGTCTCTTTCGCATAAAAAAAGTTTCTTACAAGTAAGTGTATAGTATATTTACCATTTATTAGTAGACCAAATTTACTTATTAATAATATTAATGAAGAACCTGTTAGAAATAGTTAGATCATGATTGATGAAAAGAATGTGCCAGATATTTAATTAAGAGTCTTCCAAGCTCCAGACCAATTATACGTCTTTCAAAGGTTTAATTAATAATTCCATAAAATGGATGGAGATACGTACACCATACTTACACGATCCATATTTCTTAAATAATTAAAAAAGGATTCAGTGAAACAAAATTATCTTAATTTGATAAAATCTTTTATTCTCATCAGTTCAATTGTTTAACTGAATTGAGTTTCCAAATCCAAGTCTTTAAGACTAAACACTTTGTAATTTGAAGTAAAAATAGAATCTTGAAGTTAATAGAGGTGTGCAGTCGTTTATTCGAATTTTCAATACAAATTTAGATACGCTTGGATCATTGCATTTTTCGACATAGAAAAAAAATTAAATGTACATCAAACCGGCTCGATTTCCTTGGATTATTACAATTTTACAAATCGAAGCAACTTTTTTGTTGTTAAAAAATGGATCTAAAAGTCAAGTCGAATCTTCGGAATTCTACTTGTTCGAATATTCCGAGGAATCTTCGAATAAATCGAATTTCAAAGATAGGACTTGACTTTTAGATTAATTTTTTTATCAAAAAAAGGAGTTTTTTCGATTCAAATAAATGTAATAGCTCAAGAATATCAACCGGTTTCATGTACATTAAAATTTTCTTTTATTTCGAAAAATCCAATTTTCCAAGCGTGTCTAGATTTGTATTAAATATTCGAAAAAACGACTGCACACCTCTAGGAATTAACGATTATAACAATTTTGAACTAAAAGTTTAACATTTGACAATTTTAAATTGTAGTCTTTGACATTGAATAATTATAATATTTATGTACCTTCAAAATTAAGTATAGCTCATTTCCACTTCAAATCAGGCAAAATTTCGAGAAAAGTCTGGGTCATGGTATCAGAATAATTTTGTATATATATAATTTAAAAAAGGGTTAAACAACCACCGCAGGGCCCCACTTGAAGCAACTGTCATCTAAAAATGACCGGCTCCCAGAAGAACCGCGGTAAATCACACACACGCGCGCGCGGGATTAATAAGCAGTCGCGAACAATAGTCCAGGGATTGTCCCGAAGGAATTAACCCTTAAGCGAAGGCGTAAAAACCGTGCCGAAAGCTGAATGGCACCTGGGTGAGATGTCTCAAAGGGTGAACCTGAGATACCGGGTGACCTCTCAGAGTATGCAGCCTTATCCTTGCATGCGGAGCTCTGAAATGATGGACGAACCCCTTTCCCTAGCTGCTAGAGGGAACAACAATGGCAACCACAAACATTGTTGTAGTAAGTGCAATTCGAAACAATCGAACGCTCAGGGCTCCCGAGAATGGGTCGGATAATAATCTCGACTATCCTAGAATTGGCGGAGCCAATCAAAAAAGAATAAATGCGATGGATCGGCAGAATTGGAAGACCTGCTGGATTACTACAATACTAGTATGGCCCCTAAACAAGAAGGTTACATGGCACGACTGCATACTCTGTGGTGCAAGAAACACTCAGAGCTTTCGCACTTTTCACATCGACGTCTGCGAAAAAAAATGCCGAGGAACTTCGGAAAAGAAGTTATGTAAGCGGAGCGCATACTCTACCGCAGCCAGAACAAGCAGGTAACAGAGAAAGAGAGGCGACACTAGGACTAACCGCTGGCAGGCATCCAATAGAGGAAGAGCGATGCTCCAGGACCTGTCAAGTCCAAAGATCTTGCTGAACTGGATGATCAATTGTAGTGTCAATAATGTAGCGAGAGCTTTCGTGGAAGCAAGCTGTAAAACAAAAGAAATGGATGATCATAAGACTAAAAGACGAATGCATCAACTCAGCACAAAGATAGACTGGGCAAGACAGTACAGTACGTGTCCCGCATTCAGTGTGTAATGACTACATAACATCTGGCAGGAATTTCACTGCCAAGGTTCGACAGTTCACGCGCGACCTGCGGTTCCGTCATCACACACTCAACAAGTCAAAGCTGCTGACTCTCAGGCAGCATATTGTTGACAGAATACGGGACTATCTGACGCTAGGAGAAGTCCAGAGCAGAGGGAGAGGTGGTTTAGACAAAATAAACCGTTGTTCTCTGATCCATCTCGACTCTTCCAAGATCATTCAGTTACTGACGACCACCGGCCCAAACCAGATGAGGACGAAGCATTTTAGAGAGAAGTATACAAAGTCCAGCATCACTACCGAGGGGGTGAAAAAAGTATTAAGAGGCATATAGAACTATTCCGCTCCGGACCCAGCTGGTATGGACCCCATATCTAAAGTTGAAAGAGCCTATTTCAGAGTGACTGGTGGAAAGCTGTACAGTGCTCCTGCTGAAGATGCGCAACTTAGCTGACCCTAAGAATTATAGGCCAATAACTTTTCTGAACATACTGTATAAGACCTCACCAGCTATTCTGAATAATAGGATTATTTGGACAATCGGACCTGTGTGGCGAGAGATGTACGAACAACGCGACTCAAAGAAAGGCGTAGCAGGATCTCTGGAGAACCTGCTAATCGATAGATGTATCTGCAAAGACGCAGCTTCCTACCAGCGCTATACCTATCGATGGTCTGGATTGACTACCGGAAGGGTTCCGATTTAACCTCCCATAGACTTATCATCTGTCTGTTGGAAATTTTAAAGATACATCCACAGATCATGAGGTACATAGAGAGATGGATGCGTGTTTGGAAAACCAGACTTACTATCTCATCCGGAAAACATCGTGTGACAACTAACAATGTCACCCTTCAAAGAGGTTTTTTTCAGGGCGACACCATCAGCCCTCTCCTCTTTTGCCTCACATTATTGCCACTACCTCAAGGAACTTCGCCATTCCGAAGGGTATTTCTGCGGCAAACCTGGAAATCGTAAGCAAAAGTTCACTCTTGTATTTTACATGGACGATCTCAAGATCTATGCTGAAAATAAGGAGCAACTAGATCTAGCTCTAGGGACTGTCAAAAATTCACAGTGCTATACAACACCTTGGAGCTGGAGAGACATACCTGGGTGTGCCACAGAGCCGCATTCAGGACCTGAAATCTATAAAGGATACTCTCTGATGCAGATTCGAACGTCTCATCCGACGGATTTGGTCTTCCTAACTGTCGGCTAAGAAAAAAGTATCTGCAATGAATATGCTTGTCGTCCCGGTAATACTCTATTTATTTTGAGTGGTTCCATGGACGAAGGGCGAGCTCAGATCCCTCGATATCGGGTCGCGAAAGGTTATGCACATGAACAAAAGTATGCACCTCAAGTCTTCTGTTTCGCGACTTTACATCTCACGCCGTCAAGGTGGTCACGAAATACTAAATTTTGAATGTCTTCACAGTAGGATCATTCTGGATACAGCACATACAGTCGCGAATGGACGAGACCCTCTTTTTCAAATGGTCAGGAAACACAAATAAGTGGGCAAAGGAGCGTTTCTGTACAAAGCAGCAGAGGAGGCTGCTGAAAAACTTGGCCTTGACTTCAATGTGACGGGTGAACAAAATGCATCAAGCATTGTCCAGCTCGAGTAATTGTTATCTGCAGGCTCGGATCAAGAAAGTACAGGAAAAAAACTTCCACAAACAGCTCCTCGACAAGGGAATGTACGGCATCTTCCACAGAAATGTGAAGTATCAGTCGATATCGTATGAGCTAACGTTTGCTTCCCTAAAATCACTCGGATTGAAGTGGGGCACGGAGAGTTTCATTTTGGCGTGTGAAGACGGTATGATTTCCGGTTTAGAATACTGTCGCCACATTTTGAGCCAAGACATTCCTGCTGATAGCTGCAGAGCGTGTCAAGCACACTCCGAGCATCTAGGACACATACTATATGATTGTCTAACTCATGCGGAAACGACGTACATCCAAAGGCACAGTGCGGCACTAAGAGTGCTTTATTACCATCTCTGCCATTCTTACGGCATTAGACATAATACTGCTCCGCTAAACGCTCCTAGGGAAATAGAGTCAATTGTCGAAAAGGAGAAGTGCCGCATATACTGGAACTTCATATTCTCGATAATTGTTTCTGTTGCGCACTCGAGGCCTGACATGGTTCTCCTTGAATTCGAGAAACGAACCATGTTCGTTATTGAATTTTCGGCACCAGCCGACGAAAACATTACAGCCAAAGAGAATGAAAAGAAAGAGAGGTATAAAGGCTTTATAAGGGAATTGCGACGGTTATATCTGGAATATTCTGTTAAGCTTGTCGTCCTGACCATCGCTGCTCTTGGAGGTGCCAAGCTTTCACTGGTTAATAGCCTGAAAAGCATCCCTGTGTGTCAAGGTGCACGAGACTTTTGCCAGAACATAGTATTGAGTCTGTCGCAGACTGTGACCACCTATCTCACGGTCGTGAGACGTGGTTACAGCTGAAATTTTACCGCGATTTCGATGGGAGCGGGTGCAATTCTGTAGAATGGCACCCACTCCCCGTGAAATCCCTCGGTTATCTTTATGACAAACTGTAGTTAAAGGAACGGAAAGTTACTTCCAAATGCAGCATTTTGCGAAAGCGCATAGGTATTCAGAATTTTTGTTGTCGGAATTCTTCCTCTTTCAAGTGATTTAAGAAACATTGAAAAATATGAGAATGACGAAATGGTGCAGTTTTACTGAAATTTTTGAAAGTAGATTTTCTAAAAAAAACCTTCGAGAATATTTGTTTGAGAAAAACAAATTTTTGCATTTTTCTCGGAACCAACAGAAGGTGTACGCAAAAATGTTCAGATAGAAGTTTACACATCCAAAAAGGCGATATTTTGCATCGTTTACAAGAAAAAATTAAAACTTATGTATTCAGAAAAATTACTCAGCTTCAAAAGTGGTTGAGACCTTGTGAAACTGATATGATGCTTTTCTCATATGAACAGAAACTGTGAACAAAATATAAGAAAGAATGAAAAAGGTGAGGCTTTCCAGAAAATCTTCTTTATTTCTTGCATCGAATTTTGAAAACGTGAAAAGAAGATTCTCAGGAAAACCGCACCTTTTTATTTTTTCCAATATTTAAAAAAAGTTTTCGCTAATATAATAAGGGCATCTTATCAATTTTCATGCGGGTCAAACCATTTTTGAGGCCCGGAAAGTAAGAAAGAAGTATTTTTTGCAGAATGTTTCTGGATATTTCAATTTTAATGTGAAAATTACTTTGTAGGTTTTGTTTTTTCTGAGAAAAAGGGATAAATTTGATTTTTCGAAAAGAATTTTTTCCAATGCGAAACAGTGGTTTACAAAACTCACTTTCGAGAATTTCAGAAAAATAGCTGCTATTCGAATCTTCGAATAATTATAACGAATACAAAAAAAATGTTGATTGAACTGTGCAATACGTGTCTCTTTTTCACAATAAAGATTGATATATCCAAATATCAACTCATTCTGAAACCTCAACCTGAACCTCTGCTTACATATATTTAAAAAATGAACAATTTTACGTTCAGAAAAATCAAAGTTTGAGCGATGGAAATTTTAAATTGCCTCAGTTATAACTTTTCAATCTTAATTTATTCAATTTTGAAAGTTTTTGATTTAATCACTTAGCTGTTAAGTTTTTGAATTAGGAATCTGTAGCTTTTTGAAACAATTATAATTTTCAACTGCAAGATCTTAAATGAATTCCAATTAAAAATTTTACAACTTGCAGCACTTTTAATTTAATAGTTATGATTGCGGTTGTAACTGTCACTGTAATATATTCAATAAATGAAAGTGATATTCTAGGCTTTCTGTGAATTTGTAATTTGAAATTGTAAATTTTTTAACGTTGGAATCTGGATTTGTTTAATTCAAAATGGTCTTCTTCTTACGTTTTGAAATTCAAAAATGTATAAAATTCAATTTTTTCAATTTTTCAGGCCACATACTTAAAACGTTTCTACTATTAACTGGAAAGGCTGGAAGGCTTGAAATGATATTTAAATTTGAACATTATAAAATATAATAAAATTTAGTCCTAAAGGTTATTTAGGTCTAATTTAAGATTTTGAGGATAAATAATGTGTAATTTGAAATGCTGCCATTTTTCAAATTTTTAAATCGAACTTCTTCAATGTCAAATTATTGCATATGATGTAAAGTGAAATTTAAAATGATTAGATAGGGGTTTCTTCTGACACTGAGAATTAAACAAATTTCCGGTGAAAATATGAAATCACTGTCATTTCCCAGTTTTTTCCTTTAAAATTGTTCATTGGCTACTTTTTCCTGCTAATTACAAAAATTATAAAGTGATCTCAAAGAGAATCAGAGCTTATCATTAAAGTTGCCACTCAGTGGTACAATAAAAGTCGATTCCGCTTTTGCATTCATACTGTGCTATCTGCAACATGTTTTTTTTCTTTCTCTTAATGTGAAGCGACAGGAATTTCCTTCTGGGATTCACTGAACGACTAATTTTCATTAAAAATTCCAATGATGCAACACGATCTGCATAAGTCTTTTTATCCCACGGTAAATATTGATCAGTGATACCTTGGAGAATTCAAAGACTTGGCTCTCGTTATCAATAATCGCTATAGTATGAAAAATTACCTTATGTGCATGAATATAAAAGCTTGCATGAAAAATAAAGCGGAATTTTTCTCTTGGTGCATGTCATTCAAATGTTTCACTTGAATTAATTATTGTGGAAAGGTTGTTGTTGAATGAAACATTCCTGTTTCAGAGCATATAACTAGCATGCTATGTCGTAAGAGAGGGGCATTTACTCTTAATTGAGTACTTCTTTATAACGTTATTTATTTTAAGTTTTAACTCAAGGAATCTTTGATTCGTGACTTTTCTACGCACAATTGAAAATATGCTTATTTAGATTAGGGGCCGTCCATAAACTACGTTGCTGATTTGAGTGGGGAGGGTCAGCACAAAAATTACGTCTGTAACAGAGTAAGAGGGGGGAGTCAGTAGAAGTAGCGTTACGAAAATAGATAAAGTTTAGTACTTTTCCTGATGATAAATTTTAACAAAGTTTGCGAAAGATGGCTATGCAACGGTACAGTTGCATAACAAATTTTTAAGTTTGAAAATCACTTTCATATTTCAGATTTCACACTCCTTCCCCTATTCCCTTCTTTTCCGCTTCTTTGAAAGAATTCTTCTTTTTTCCTGTTTTCAAAGAATTTCCCCTTTTTCTCGTATTTCGCTTAAATACAAACTGTACCTATATAGAACCTCATAAGAAATTCCAACTATTTTTGAATTAGAGTTAATTTTTTAGTTAAAATGTTTCAACAAGTTCGGAATTCATTTCGTTTGGTTTAAAATTCGACTATTTGGTTGAAAATGTAATTATTTTGATTGAAAATTAATTTTTTAAACGAAACATTGAACTATATTTATGATTGAAAATTGTTTATTTTTCAATTAAAAGTTGGACTATTTGGTTGAAAATGTATATTTTTTAGTTAAAAATGCAACTATTTGGCGGAAAATGTATGTATTTTGTTTACATTTCGTATTTTCTAGTGGAACATTAAAATTCTTGGTTAAAAAAATCATCTTTTTGTTTCAAAATCCAACCATTTGGTTGAATGTTGAACTTTTCTGTTCAAAATTACTTTCTTTTATTGGAAATTTAACTATTTGGTTGAAAATTCGTCCTTTATGGATTCAACTATTTTGTTAAAATTTCGCATTTTTTGTTTGAATTAAATTGTTTTTGATTTCAAATGAAAATATCTGTTGGTTGAAGACTTATCATTTTAGCTTAAATTTCAAATATTTGGTTTTAAATGAACTATTTTGATAAAAACTCATATCTTCGAGTTGAAAGTTCAACTGTTTTGTAGAAAATACTTTTTTTTTTACTTGAAAATTAAACAATTTGTTAGAAAATTAAACTATTTGTTTGAAAATTTAACTATTTTGTAGAAAAATAATTTTTTTGAAAAATCATATTTTGTCTTGAAAATTCATCTTTTTCGGTTTAAAAATCCACTGTTTTCTAAAACATTTGACTCTTAGGCTGGGAAACTTAAATATTTTGTTGAAAATTCGCCGTTTTGGGTAGAAGAAGGATTTTCATTGTTGAAAATTCATCTATTTGGAGGAAAATTCATCTGTGTAGGATAAAAATGTAGTTATTTGGTTAAACATTTAAATATTTTGTTGAAAGTTTAATTGGTTTGTCAGAAATTTAAATTCATCTTTTTGTTTCTTTTTCGTTAATAATTCGTCTTTTTGGATTGCAAATTCATCTTTTATGGTAAAAAACTCATCTTTCTCAGTTGTAAGGTAACTTTTTTGTTGAAAATTTAACTGTCTTCAAAAAAATTCGCCTATTTGATTTGAAATTTCAACTAATTGCTTAAAAGTTCAATTATTTTGTTAAAAATTCGTCTTTTTTGCTTAAAAGTTAAACTATTCGGTTATGAATGCAACTGTTTTGTTAGAAATTATTTTATTGTTGTTGAAAATTCATACGTATGGGTGAAAAATCTTTTTTAGTTTTAAATTCAACTATTTTGTTGAAAATGAAATATATTTTGACTTGAAATCTTAGGAATTGAAAGCGTTTTATATTGAATTTAATATGTTATGTACATTAATTCTATTTGAAAGAATGTATTCTCCTATTATTCCCCTATTTTTGTGAAAAATCACCGTATTTTTCCAGTGTTGAGATCATTTTTGGCTGTGAAGTCTGATCATTTAATATTTTAATAATTCTTGACTGATTACCGAGGCCTATAGTTGACCACACTATCATTTAGGCATATTGCAGCTGAACGTACTATAGAAACGCAAAAAAAACGCAGAATAAACAAACATACCCCCCCCCCCCCCCGGGGGGGGGGGGGGGGCCCCTAAAAATAGCAAAAATTAGTGAGTTAGTTTATTGACGACCCTTAGGGTAATGACACCAATATTGGGCCACCCTTTAGTAGTAGGGTTTTTCCTCTAATTCTCGTCTAAGAATTTTAAATAAGAAAATTAATAAATAAATAACTTGAATAAACTATAAAATATTGTGTTCAACAGTCAAAATTGTCTTGCTTACTTCTCGTGATCTTATACGTGTATTTTGCAGCATGCCTTTAATAATTTTCGCTGCGTTTATAATAAATTCTGAATAGTTTAATAAGAAAATGTAAAATGACTTAAATTTTGATAAACGCTTTTTTCATCTCTGTCAAACTTAACAATTACTTATTATATATATATTCAAATATGATTCCACCCTTAAGTGGCTCACTACTGATGTCCTTACCCTATATTATATATTTTTTACGGATTCGACAGATTTTTTTTGGTGAGAATTGGCAGTCTTTTAGGTGTAAGAAAATTGAGTTTCTAATATAGCTTTATCGCTTTCACGCGCACGAATGTTGATGTCCAAATACATACTAGAGGAAACGTATAGTTGGAAGGATGGAAGAATTTTTCATGAGGAGGTTTGAAAGCATAGGGGAATTTTTCATGAGCTTTCAGGAGATTTTAAGAAATTCGTTTGAGATTGCACTTTATACGAGATAGCATGTACAATGACAATTCTTGCAATCCTTTGTAGTACTGATTTGGGTCTTATTGCAGTTTAATGAAAGCCGTAATAATATTTCATAAACAAACTACAATATTTTTTATGTTTTCTAATACAGGTAGTACTAGAAAATATAAAATCATTTTGAAATAGATGCATCTAAACTATAGAAAATCAAATTTTGAATTTTTCAATGAATTAATTAGAATGAAGGTTCTTTATTCTAACTCAAAATATCCTTGTTCCAAGTCAAATTATAATTATTCACTGAAATTCACTGATTGAAAATTAAAGTTCTAACTCTTAACGTCTCAACGTCTAAATTATAATTCTTTACGGAAATTCCCTGTTCCAAGTCGAAATTGCAATCTTTCTCAAAAACTCCCTGTTCCAAGTGAGAATTAATTTCAGTTACAAAGTTAGCTCTTGTCATTCAGAAATATTCTTTCCGAAAATTTGGAAGTGGAAAGTTTCAAATTGTATCGAAATCTAACTTGGAACAGAGATTTTTTTAAATTACCTCCTTCTAAATCAGAATAAAATTTTTTTTCAAAAATTCCATGTTCCAAGTCAACTTATAATTCTTAACAATAACTCCCTGTTCCAATTCAGTATTACATTTATTCACAACATTTTCTATCATGATTGAGAAATAGAGTAATTCCTTTTTTCTAAAATTTGAAAAAGGGAAATGACAAATTCTGAATTTTTTTTTTTAATTTACCCACATTCTGATTTAGAGAGCCTAGAGATTTCATAATCTGAAGAATTCTGATTCGAAAGAGGGATTGTTTTTGTAAATTCCCTTTTTATAAATCAGAATTAAAATTATTGTATGTCAACTGCTCCATGCAATATGGAATCCAGTTCAAGTAAGTTCGTATAAAGAAACAAGTTATCAAGTTAGCGTTGTTCTGTATATGGAATCTAATCCATTTTGATTGATTTTGACATTCGAACTTTTAGTGACAAAATAAACAAAACCAGTCCGCTCTACAGCAGGTAATCGAATTTGATGGAATCCTCGACAATATTTACTATTGTATAGAGTATGTCCATAGTTTATTACGATATGGAGAACGTCTGATTGTTTATTTTTTAACAAAAAATTGAGCTGTCAACAAATAGACGTGTTTTAATATACAGAAAAACTCTAGGGAAGACCGGGGCTAAATCAGACAGGTTATTTTTTTATTAAAGTCCTCGTTATCTGTTGCCAAATACTGCAATGTAAATTGTTATTTAAATACTGTGAAGCTTCATGTTTCAATTTCGTGAAGAATAAAGTGTGCATAGAAAAACGCCGATTCTTAAAATGACGCTGATTTTGTGTTGATTTGAGTTACAAAAAGAATGAGACAGTAGATAATGAGAATGCAGCTATGTTCATTGTTCATGTTGTAGTTTTACACTTGCAGTATTCTCATTTTGAGAAAAAAAAATTATTTCAAGTGCATGACAAAAATGATTCCGTTGTTTTTCTGTGTGGTAGAATAATTAATTACAAATAAAAAATACAAATTGAAAAGTTGTGCTTTTGTCCCGTTTCTCTCGGAGCCTGAGGCGGAACGGGACATGAACGGGGGTGAGACGAGACATTTTAATTATTCATTATTATTCAATGAAAAAAGTAATTTTTTATGTAATTTTGTGTGGAGTAATATTATTTGTAAATTTTTATGTACATATAAATCGTTATCGACACTAAATTTTTTCAACAATGACACAAGATTTAATTTGTTTCTTAATGAAGCAATACTTATCAGTTTTGCAATGAGAATTTCATGTAAATATTTATTTGCATTAGAAATAAGTATGAAATATGGTAGTGAAAATATTTCTAAAAATGATTGTACTGACCTTGAAGGTATATTTAGCTAAGTTTGGTATTTATTTAGTATAGAATGTATTTAGGTTAGAAAAGTCTCCTCAAATTTTAGCATCTTCTGATATACTGTTTCATTTATATAAGAAATAATTCATGTTTAACAGAGTTTTCTGAACTCCAGAAATATTTGAAAAAATAACATTTTCCTACACAGAGATATTGAAATTATAAAAATGTTATATTTTCAAATAAATGTTACTAATACGTGCAAAATCAATATTTAGAAAGATAAACACTTTTATGGCTAAAAAAGAAGTGGCACATTCGTACAAATTGAAACAATTTCTAATCTTTGTATATATTTCAATAAAAATTAAAGCTTCATAAATATGCATAATAAAAATAAAGCTAGAAAAATAACATTTCCAGCTTCTGACGAAATAACCTAATATAAAATACGGACAATCGTACAAAGTTACGCTCTCCCGCCTCGCCCCAGTAAATGTCCCGTTCTACCCCAAATTGCATTATTTCAATTATATATAAATGTTAAACTTTTTTTTTTGAAAAAAGCACAAAGCTCAGTTATTAAAATGAAATTCAATGAATAATCTTCGCAATAAGCGTTATGGAAAACATATATTTCGATATTATCAGTAATTAATTTCTATTTAAAATTACCTTGAAATAACAGAATCTACCTCCTGAAACTTCAACGTTGCTTTCTTCTTGTTTTACATAATATATTTTTTCTTTTTTGAGAACTGGCGACTCAGTTCTTCTACCTATTACTAAAATGAACAGTTCTGAAAAACATACAACCTGAGAAAAAATGGGGTGTCCCGTCTTACCCTGGTGTACCGTCTCGCCCGGTCACCCCTAACCTGCGAATACATGAAAATGTTGTTCCAAGCTTTTTTTTACAGAAAAACCGTAACTTGTTTCTTTATACGGAGTTACCTGAACTTGATTCAATATTGCATGAAACATTCGATATAGTAACTCCCTTTCTTCAAAATTTGGAAGAAGGAAGTTTCAAGTTATGACGAATTCTGACTTGGAACCGGGATTTTTTAAATTCTCTTTCTTTGAATCCGATTTGAAAATGCCAGTTCTATCACAGAAATATAGTTCTTTTAGAATATTTCCTGACCTAAAGGAAAAAACCTAATTCTTTACGGAATTCGCTGTTCAAAAGGTAAGATTATAATTCATTGCGGAAATTCCATGTCCCAATTGTCAAAATTGTATTTCCTGACTAAAATTCAGAATTAAGATTTTTTTGGACGAGTTTTCTATTTTAATTTAGAATTAGAGTAATAAAAATAATGAACCCAGTTATAATTTGCATATTAGTACATTTGAGAGAAAAATCCCGGTCACTGAATAAAGTTACTGGTTATTTACCGGTGTTCCCGATTTGCCGGTCAGTTAAATACCCCGTAGAAGTAATAGTTTTATGCCTATATAGTTCAGCCATCACGTATTTTATCGATTACATAAATTCCTGCCTAATTTTATTTTCCTAGCCCCATAATTTCAGCCCTAAAGTGGCCACACGTTTGCGGGACGGGGCAGGAACTAGAACTCCTTGAAACTTTTGAAGGAAACGCCCTAAAAATAAATTTTTTTGAAATACGCTAGAGTCCCTCTATAGCAGCTGTCTCGGGGGTACCTTTAATCAACAAAGATGCTATAGAGGGACTTTCCGAACCGTTCATTTTCTCCTTCTTGCTTGTGGCTTCTTATAGTGCCGAACCGTGAACATCGCAACTCCGCTGACCTTACAAACGCCTCCCTCTCGTCTCCTTGTAACGCCTTGTCTGTTATACAGGGAACTGCTATAGAGGGACTCTAGTGTATCTCGTTTCGAGTGCATATAGCGTAGTATACGTAGTACACATCACATCAAAATTGTCTATGGATAAATGGAAGCCAACTTGATTCCCTGTAAATTAAAAAATAGTACATTGTGTATCAAGGGCGTAAAGAAGGCTATTTTGATGAGTGTGAATTTGCCACCCGAGCGAATCGAGGGCGGCAGTCAAACAAGGCAAAATAGCCGTACGCCCTTGATACACATGATACTTTTTGTCCTACCGTCCTTGAAAATAAGTATGGGAAGCAGATAGAGGATGTTTGGTGTACTTAATAATTTTGGATTATAAGTGAAAGCAAGAAATAGCGTACTTTGCAGAAGAGAGACTGTGGGGTCCAGCGATGCGCAATGGCGCGTTTTCAACCTGGGTCAAACACAAAATATATTCTAGAGTAGACCCATTTCCTCCGATTTTACTATAATTGCAGATTTTCACAAATAGCTCGCTTACAATGCATCCCAAAATAAAGTTAAAATAATTTGGAAATAAAAAAGACGTACAAAATTGCATACAACACTAGTCTACGAATTGAACAATTTTTTTGTACATTTAGTCACGCTATATATTTTTCAAATGCAGCTTGGTCTGCTGAATTTAAAAATCGCATTGAAATTTTTTTTTATGGATTGGTTTTCGAAATTTGGTATGTTTATTTTCGTCTAAAATACTGGCTTTTTAAAACATTTCGGTTCATTGCACCCGAACTGCCAAATTAATCAGGGAAAATGACACTAATATTCGTTGCAGATTTGGTAGTTTCAAACTAGAATACAGTTCATGGAGTAAAGGTATCATCGATTTTTTTTTTTCAAAATTCATATTTCGAAAATCAATCAAGAAGAAAAACGGCACTAAATATACAAAATGACTGTAAACTAATGCAATAGTACACTGTGATCTATACACAATTTTTATGCGAGGTGTATAGAAATATGAAAATTTGTAGGAAAACTGAAAAGTACCAATTTTCCGCGAAAAATCCAAAAAAGGGCAAACTTGATCAAGCCATATATCGGGATATATTATAGCAAGAACAGTTTTTTATTTTGTGTTGTGCAAAATTTTTTCCCCTATTTTTTATCTGTGAAGTGCAAACTACATCATATGCACTTGAAACAATATATATTTTTTCAAACTGATATTTAGGACATGTCCCTATAATTTTTAAGGGTTCCAGTATCCGCCCTCTCTTGCAAACGTAGATCCTTCTTTATGCTAAAATAAAGGGGTTGAGCAAAAAAGAATCCATGGGAACTTATGTAATCGAATCACTCGTTTGTCCGACGTTATGACTAGACTAGTATGAAATAAAGTTTATTGGCAAAAATGTTTTGAGATGTTAAGATGTGTTGAGATGTTCTTTTCGATTTTTTTCAGGAACGTGGACCACATTTGGTGGTGCTGGAGGCCCAACGAATGAAGAAACGGCCGAAGCCGTTATCACTCTAGCCTACGACAGTGGAATAAATGTGTTCGACTTGAGTGAAGCCCACAGCGGGCACAAGGCTGAAATTCAATTGGGCCGAATTCTCTTGCGCCGCAGCTGGAAACGTTCCAGCTATGTCGTTACCACGAAAATATACTGGAACACGAAGTAGGTAAAATAACAACGGAAAAACGTGACCTTAGGAAAATTGGTGTCCTTTGCCAACTTTTATTCCACTCCTTCCTAATTTATCTAGCAGTTTTCTGAATTCAAAAACTTCATGTCAATTCACAGAATCATATCTTTGTGCATATTTTATAGACTATTATCTGTGTGCAATATTTCGCTAAAATGGTGGTAGGTACACTCACGCTGGAAATTATCTACATGGCTAGAATGAGCGGCACTAAAAATCATTGATGACTTCAAAGTTATAAAAAAAATCTAAAATTTATAGAAAGAAATCTTTAAAATCTTATCTTTACGGGTTCCCGTGATATGACTACCAATGTCCAAGCGTGTCTGCGTCAAATTGCGGTCGTTGATTACCGCTGTCGGTCGATCGACGCAGAGACGCTTCGACATTTTTAGTCATATTTCGGGAACCACTGAAGATTTTAAAAGTTGTATTGGTTTGAATTAAAAAAAGGGTTTAAAGATTACTTCTTGTGATTTAACTTTTCTTGGTTATGACACAAATTGAAGTCGGGGTACGAAGTTTAGGAAATTTTTTACTTTTTTCAACTTTTCAGCTGATATACGAGGCATATCCTAAAGTATCCATCCTTGTGATCTCACATTTTACCTAGTTGTTCTGCTATCAAAAACTAGTGTTTACTATTCAAGGAGGATCTCTATAAAGCCTCCTACTAAGATACACGGACCTGCGAATCTTTAGACGACTAGTTGACGTAGTTGCGTCAACGTCTAACTACGTACGCGTCGAATTTCAGGATGATGGAACGTACCCAGTAAAGAGTGTACATTACATTTGGTCAAAAACTTAGGCATTCATGTTCGGAAACCATAGCAATAATTCGGAAAGTGAATGGTGATAAGTCTTTGAAATATAGGCAAAGTAAATAGTGGTTCCCCAGGTGCGAATTGACCGTCGGCCCACGGTCGGGCCAACCATCGGGCGGTCGGTCCAACTTTGTGCGCCACTGGTCGGGCCAACCAGCTAAATGATAACGGTCAACCGCCTTTGGCTTCTCAAAGTCGGTCCGATATTTGTTCTCATATATGGGCCATATATTAAGATGATGTCGGCCCAACCCTGGACAACAATGTGGGGCCGACTTTGATTTTGAAGGTTCGTACTACACAGGTGGAAATACACAAAATAGGTATTCAAAAAATAAATCATAATTGATTGCGAGTATTTTGACTATAAATGTTAATGGTCCTGCTTAGATTGAATACATATATTACATTTTTTTAAATAATATTACAAATAAAATTTCTAACGCTACGGGGTTCCGAACCTACACCTATACCTGAATATATGGCCTAGCAGTCGGGAGTCTTACCCATTACTCTACACCTGAAGAATTCAAAGTCAATGAAAAAACCATCCTCATAAGCTACAGCTCAAAGTAGTTAGAAAAACAATTTGTCAATTCTTTTTTCTCATTAATTTTTTTATTATTATGCAACATCTTTTAGATTTAAAATAAATTAACTGTTAACGGGAATATAAATTATATAATTTTTTAATAAATAATTCAAACCAATGTTATGCCGACGGTCGGGCTATCTCTTGTCCAGAGTCGGGCCGACCGTACTTTCACGTTTTTTTTAACAATGAACCAGCGTTTATCCGACAGTCGGCCCATATTTGGGCCAAGGTTTGACCGACCGTCGGGTGAATCATGGTGACTTGTGGCTAACCGATTGCTGTATCCAGAGTTGGACCGACCGCATTCTTGCGGTCGTACCGACCAATCTGCCACAGTTTATCCGATCGTCGGCCCAATGATGGGCCAGAATTGGGCCGACAGACGGCTTTTCGCCCACCGCCGACGTCGGTCACCAACGTCGGTGAGACCATGGCAGCTTGAAAACACCTTAGTCGGCCCAACTTTGGTTACCGTAGATCGGTTACCAAAGCAGGACCGACTTTGGGCCGATGGTCAATCTCTGACAGCCGACCGAATTTCGCACCTGGGTCAGGCGATTTAAAAGTGGTAGTATTTCAGTGGAAAGTGACGCTCACTCTGGCAGTCCCATAATGGCCAAAACACCTCAAAATTTGGAACAAGTGCAAGTGTTAATAAATGGAAATCTTCGTTTAACAGTGACGAAGATAGAGGAAGACTTGAAAATATTAGGAATGAGCCGTGGAAAAGTGGCAGCTGACAAGTCCTTCGCTACGGCAACGCACCTGCCCATTCATCTCAGATTATTCAGCAATTTCTGGCGGAACACGGCCCTGCACAACTTCGGCAGCTCCCACACAGTTCTGACCACGCTCCGTGTGATTTCTGGCTGTTTCCCAAATTGAATTATCCTCCAAAAGGAAAACGATTTCAAGATGCAGAGAAAATAAAACAGAATGTGACGAAGCAGCTGTTAGCTATTCCGAAAGGAGACTTTAAGAAGTGTTTCATAAAGTGGGAGGATGGCCGGAAGAAGTTTGTTCTTTCTAAAAGGGAGTACTATGAAGGCGATATCATCCCCATTGACCAGAATTAACTCTTACTCCTTGTCCACTACAGGGTCGCATATTTTCCGGATAGACCTAGGATCCACTTTAAAAGTCAGAAATATCACTACTAGGGATCATTTGACATGTGAGTTTTTAGTGATATACTCGTGCTAGCCGTGAAGATAATTTCCGAAGGTAGAGTATATGAACTGGAAGATACATGTATATATATATATTTGAAATTGTTAATTAAATTTCACACCATGAAATTGCAGAAGCAAAATAATGTTTTTTTTTTAATTGTTTCGCATAGTGCTGCCGCACAGTGAGCTTTTTTTACAAAATTTTTTTCAAAATTCTGCCGACTGCTCAATTTTGGACCGATTTTAATGCGTTTTTTTTAAATACTCGTAACGAATTATAATTTCATGTAGGACTGCTACTTTTTTAGTTTTCTGCAAAAAACTAACCTAAAATAATATGAACTTGCCAACGTAGCTGAGCCACAAAATTTCGAAACATTTAAAACCATGAAATCGGTAATATCTTTACACACAAACCTCAAACCCACGAAACACAAACCCACAAACCTCAAACGCACAAACCTCAAACGCACAAACCTCACGCTCACAAAAATTATACCTCAAACGCACAAACTTCAAACCCACGAACCTCAAATCCACAAACCTCAAACCCACAAACGTCAAACCCAAAAACCTAAACGCACAAACCCACAAACCTCAAACACATAAACCTAAGACCACAAGTCCACAAAGAGTAAACCCATAAACCCAAAACCCATGAACCCTAAACCCATAAACCCATAAACCATGAACGCTCAAGGTTGGTGGACTATTCCCGGTAAGAAGAGAAGAATTCAAAAAAATTAATACTTTCATATTTCAACGAAAGAGTGAGCATTATTTAATTTTTTTGAATGTGCTAATTTTCCATCGGGAGAAGTGCTCAACGAAAGAATAGGTTTATCTCTGAAATCAATTCTTTTCTATTTCCTTAACGGAAGCTACTCGTGTTGTGTTCCATACAGGCGAACATATTTTCCATTTTTTAAATTCCTCTTAATGCGAGCAGTAGACACACCTCTCATGGTTATTTTTAATTCCATACCTACATGCTGTATTTTGGATTAATTTAATTCTTTCTAATCCGTCCACAAAATGCGTGCACTTACATGATTTCTATTCCTCCGTGTGCAACATAAGTTTGAAAATTTCAATTTTTTTTGTCATGGTTATTTTTAATTTCATAGTTACATGCTTTATTTTCGATTATTTTAATTCCTTCTAATTGCAAGTTGGCTACTAAACATATCCTCTCCTTCCCTAAACCCTAACAATGGTTTCAGATGTTTAGCAGTCAAGTTGCAAAAATTTAACCTAAACCAAAAATCCAAATTCAAACCAAAAAAAAGGTAGGCAGGAAATTTTCAAAATTTGATTTCGACTGCTTGATAGATCGTTTTTTGGCTTCGTATACTTTTTTTGTGGTTGTGTAATCCATGCACGTACATCAAAAAATAATTTTAATATAATTTAAATGTGTTCCAAGACAGATTTAATTGAAATCGGTCAAAATATGTTTCTGTTAAACAGATTAATAAAAAAACGTTCACATAATTTACCAAAATTCTTTTTTTTTCACCTGTAATTTATAAATATAATAAAAAAAAATTAATTTATTTCAATTCACAGTTGCGCCTTAACATTGACATTATTTTATTCCTTTCTATTCTTTCTTTTAAATTTCTCCACTTTTTAATTCCTCCCAATACGCTTCCATTATATTTTTCTAAGTCGATTAAAAGGAATAGGTTTTGCTTTTTTTGTCTACTCGATGGTGGAACTTTCGATGGAGGAAAATTCACGTATTAATGAGAATTCAGATTCTGCATTTTTTTAAATTCTTTTCTTCTTACCGGGTTCTGCATGATGTACTTATATGTTGAGTTTTATGAACATGAGGGTTTGATGTTTGTGGGTTTTCTGTTTGTGGATTTGAGGTTTGTGGGTTTGGGGTTTTTGGGTTTGTGGTTTGTGGGTTCACGGGTTTGAGATTTAATTTTTGTTGGTTTGAGGTTTGTAGTTTTACGGGTTTGGAGGTTTGAGATTTGTTGGTTTGAGGTTTGTGGGTTTGTGGTTTGTGGGTTTGCTGTTTGTGGGTTTGTGCTTCTAGGTTTATGTGTTTGAGAGTTGTGGGTTTGGGGTTTTAGGTTTCTGAATTTGTGAATTTGAGGATTGTATGTTTATGGGCTTGGGGCTTTTATGTTGTGGATTTTAGTTTTGTGGGTTTACGGTTTTGGGGATTTAAGCTTTGTTGGTTTGAGGTTTGTGGGTTTGAAGTTTGTGGGCTTGAGGTTTGTGGGTTTGCTGTTTGTGGGTTTGTGAATTTGTGGTTTCAGGTTTATGTGTTTGAGGTTTGTGGGTTTGGAGTTTTAGGTTCATGGATTTGTGAGTTTGAGGTTTGTAGGTTTATGGGCTTGAGGGTTTGATGTTTCTGGATTTGAGGTTCATGCGTTTGAGGTTTGTGGGTTATAGGACCGTGGGTTTGAGGTATAATTTCGGTGGGTGTGAGGTTTGAGGCTTGTTCGTTTGAGGTTTGTTGGTTTGAGGTTTGTGGGCTTACGGGTTTGGGGGTTTGAAGTTTGTTGGTCTGAGGCTTGTGAGTTTGGTGTTTGTGGGTTTAGGGGTTTTAAGTTTGTGGATTTGAGGTTTGTGCGTTTGAGGTTTTTGGGTTTGTGGGTTTAAGGTATAATTTTTGGGGGTTTGAGGTTTGAGGTGTGTGGGTTTACGGGTTTGGGGGTTTGAGGTTCGTGGGTTTGAGGTTTGTGAGTTTGAGGTTTGTATGTAAAGATATTACCGATTTCATGGTTTTAAAAGTTTCGAAATTTTGCGGTTCAGCTACCTTGACAAGTTCATATTTTTTTAGGTTAGTTTTTTGCAGAAAACTAAAAATGTAGCAGTGCTACATGGAATTATAATTGGTCACGAGTATTTGAAAAAAAATTTATTAGAATCGGTCAAAAATTGAGCTAAAAAGAATGTATTGTGGCCTGAGGGACCCGGTGCACTATTTCGCGGTCTACCATCCCAGTAAAAAGAAACTAATTGGGACGAATTGAGAAGAATTGCAAGACCCCCCCTGAATCTTGCTTTGCGACAATCTCGAACTGGAGATGGTGATGAATTCGTGTAAATTCGTGGAAAGTAATAAAGTCTTCAACTATCCTATTCGCCCGAGCGAACATTTTTTAGGGGATCTAATTCATTTGAATGCGTCAGCGCGAATTATTTTCAGTGTCCGCCAATTCATTTTAATTCGCGAAATTTCAAGTCAAGCCCTAATTCGGCAGAATTCGCCAGCGCGAATGCAGTTAAAAGCTGGCCTATTCAATCGAATTCGTAAGCTATAACCGATGCGCTCGACATAAAGGATCCGTTGCAAATAAATATCAATGAGTCCCGTAGCTCAGTGGTCGCCCTCTGGACTTTATACACTTAAAATCGCTGGTTCGTTCTGGCCCAATTCGCTTCAGCGAATCAGAAAGCAGAATTCGGACGAATTTAAATATGTTAATTCACCGCAATCCTCCCGAATTAGTTTTTTGTTCAAGTTAAATGTAAATTTATTTCAAGAAGATACCATCACCAGTGTTTAAAGTTACCTATGCCTGTGCCTAAAGTACCTCATCTCGAATGTGCGCATGCGCAGCTTTTTCACCAGCGTCTAAAGTAAGCCATCTTCAAACTGCGCATGCGCGAACAATTTTTCACGCACAGTCTGCTCAAATAAGGTACTTTAGGCACCATCAACATGCATGCAAACGTCAACTTTTGAGGTGGGTGTTGCAAAAAATTCGCAAAAATTATTGACACACTTGTTTAGGGACATTAGGGCCAACTGGAATACGGAAGTCGTCACAAAATTTGAGCATATGCTTGAAAACGCATGAGTAAAGACTAACCTCAACTCAAAGTTGTTGTTTGCTGTGAATCGTGAACGGGTGTCTGATATTTTATTGCAAAAGTAGTGAGTGCGTGTTGCATGAAGCATTGTAAAAAAATAATTGGTAAAAGCTGTAAATTCAAAGATTTTCCAAACGCGCTAAGACTTCAAAGTGCGGGGATAAATAGTATAATTAAAAGAAATCGAAGAGATTGGACGCCGAGTGCAGCATCACGTATCTGTCTAGTGAAATAAATTACATATTTCATTTATGATTAAGTATGAAAGGAAATTATTTCTTCGTTCTATATTGAGCCTATATTTAGTTCTAATATTTATTGAGTAAAATGTACAAATTGAATTGTAGAATTTGAATCCAGCATTCTTAGCATCTAAAAAATTTGCAATCACAGTAACATATTTTTTATTCAAATAGAAATGTTAAAGAATGCCGTAAGTTGAAGTTTCAATAATTTAAAAAATTATTGCAACAATTTATTATTAGATATCTATTTTCAACTAAACAGGAAAATAAACCTAAATTGAAAAGCGCGCTCCCAGAAGGACTTCCGTATTCCGTTTGGCGCTACCAATCAGAAACGATTCCCACGTGCCCCGACTCTCCCTAGAGCAGGCATGCCCAACTCGGGGAAATTTCCTCCGGGAACACATGTTCCGAGTTCCCTACTCTTTCTCCTAGAGAGCGGGAGTGATGGTAAACGCTTGCGAGAATCTCTCCTCTGTGACGTACGCATCTACCACGCGCATGCGTCTGCCACCACTCCCGCTCTTTAGTAGAAAGAGTAGGGAACTCTGAACATGTGTTCCCGGAGGAAATTTCCCCGAGTTGGGCATGTCTGCCCTAGAGGATCGCTAGTGATCCAAGGGTTAAGCCATTACTTTTGGATTTTTCATTGGATTAATTCAGAGTTTTTTTTGTCTTGAATAGGTTAAAAGCTATCTAAATTCTGGATAAAATGAGCCAAAGATGAAGTCATTCTCTCAATTTTTAGGATTTCGTAGAATACGCCTTATTCCGACGCGACGATCGGGTGCCCGTCCGCCCCTCTGTAGTTCACCACTCCTAGCTCCTACAATATTTGTGCTAGAGGGTTGAATTGATATAATATTATATAATATTATTAGAGAAGTTGTAGGCTCCGGAAGCTTCGATCATGATTCCTTAAAGAAACCAATCCCAAAGCTACTGGAACGTGTACGTCATCCGCTTCTGCTCCTTCTGTCCTAGAAGGTAAGCAAGAGCGGGAAATTTACGCGTGATAACATCGGGCAACACTGTTCCCTGGAGTCAGGTCTCTAGCCGCGGATGACCTTTCGCGGCAGACAAGACAGTTGGAGATGAAGGTTTCACCTCTGGATACTTTTTTAGAGCTACCAATCTTTGTAGAATTTAAGAGGAACAGTGTTGACGGACCAGATGGAGTGATCCCAGGAGAACAGCCTTTTGCATCCGGTTCGCGATGAAATGAGCCTGACGCTGGCAAGCCGGAATCTTGTTGAGTTGGCTAATAAATGAAGCTTTCATACCTCCAAGGCAGCCGATTATGAGAATTATAAGATGGACTTTGTAGCCTTGGTACAGCTTACTCAGCTCGGAAAGAAGTGCTTGATATTTCGCCTGTTTTTCTCCCTCCTTTGCCGTGATATTACCATCGGCTGGTGCCGAGAATTCAATCACGTAAATGATCTTGTTCTTCAGATCTTGGAGGACAATGTCAGGCTTCGTAGCACTGATACGTTGAGTGGTGGAGAATGAGAAATTCCAGTAGATCTTACACTGATCATTCTCCACGACTGACTCGAGTTCCCCCTGGGCGTATGGCAAGACGGGCAATAGATCAACACCATAGAAATGCCTAAGATGGTAATATATCACTTTTAGAGCTGCATTGTGTCTCTCTATGTACGCGCAGCGTGCATATTTAGAGCATCCACTGAGAACATGTCCAAGTGTTTCGGGCTCTAGCTTGCACTCTCGGCAGTTGGTATCGCGTACAGGTATATTCATTATGCGCTCGCGGTAAACTAAGGTGTCTATGACGCCGTCTTGACAGGCAAAAAGAAATCCCTCGGTCTCCGATCTCAATCCAGCAGACTTGAGAAACATGTTGGTCAGACCCATCGAGAGCTCTTCTCTACGCAGGATGCCGTAGAACTTACCATGGAGGGGTTTCTCAGCATGTTCTCTTAGTAGAAGCGTATGTTCTGCTTCCTGTATACGACTTTTGAGCACCAGAGGTGTTAGTGATGCTAGGCCATGTGTAATGTCGCTGGAATCAAATGGGAGGTCAAGCTCCTCTGCGGCCCTATCTGCTGCATGGTATAGAAACACCGCAGCATTGGCGACTTCATGTTGATGTACGAGTCGCATAAGGGAATCCATGCTTTTTAGAACTGAATAGGCTGTAGCCAGAACCGTTCTTCGATGAAGACACTCTAAGCTTAGCAATCCTCTACCTCCTTTATCGCGAGGGAGATATATTCGAGGTACGGAAGATCTAGGATGAAGACTTCGTTGAATTGTCATCATCTTGCGTGTGCTTCGATCAAGTTGTTTTAACTCATCGACGTTCCATTTTACTGCACCAAACGTGTAGAGCAGTATAGGAACGGCCAGCATATTGGTCGCCTGGATCTTATTCTTTCCAGATAATTCGGAAGCCCAAATTTTTCTGAGAATTTGGCGATACCTTTTTCCAAGGGCCGTTTTCAAGTTATGCACATTTTGGGTTTCCGCTTGCGGTATTCCAAGATATGTATATGTTTCTCCAATACCAAGATGTTGAATGGTATTTCCGCCTATGAGTTGAACATCCTGATCGTCACTGGATGATGTAGTTTCTAGTCTTCCTTGGTGTAGGTGGACGCAGGCACACTTGTCCAGTCCGAAGCTCATGCCAATCGCTTTAGAATACCTATTTACCGCATCTACAAGGATGTTAAGGTCCTTTTTTGAGGAAGCAAAGAGTTTAAGGTCGTTCATGTATAAAAGGTGGTTGACCTTATATTCTCTTCTGCTCGGCGGGCCACATAGGTATCCAGAGCTTTTGCCTCGGAGCACAATAGATAGAGGCAAGAGGGAAATGCAGAAAAGTATCGGACTTAGAGAGTCTCCTTGAAAGACCCCCCTCTTATATGTGACAAAGCTTGTAGTCACTTGTCTTTTGTCAGATGTTATGACAAATCTTGTCCGCCACAAGAGCATAAGCTCTTTTATGCATCTCACTATTTTTGGATGCACCTCCATGCACTCAAGGAGCTTGATAAGAAGCTCATGGTTCGTGTTATCGAATGCCTTACGGTAATCAATCCAAGCCATGGACAGATTGCGTCGATACCTGATCGAGTCCTGGGTAATACACCTGTCTATTAATATTATTATTATATATAATTTTATTATTAATATTATATATTTAGAGAAGTTGTAGGCTCCGGAAGCTTCGATCATGATTCCTTAAAG
>CAKNXH010063899.1:0-12062 GCA_932178445.1 Andricus quercusramuli
TTAAATTAATATTTGTCCAATTTTTTTTATATGTACATCAAAATTTACCACTTTCACTTACAAATTAAAAATTTTTTAATGGGAAAATTAAAACTGTAACATTCAAAGTTTAAATTTTGAAACAGATTTTGATTTTTTTCAAACTGAAGACTTTTTAAATAAGAAGTTGAGTTATTTTTATTTCACGTTATTTCAAAGTAATAATTGCCTAATTGTAATATATACTTGCACCAAAGTTTACCACTTCACTGATTGAAAATTTTTTACATGGAAAAATTAAAATTGTTACGTTGAATGTTTAAATTTAGCACTAGATTATAATTTTTTTCAACTGAACACTTTAAATCAGAAGTTAAATTACTTTAATTTAAGTCGTTTTAAATTAATAATAATTCCAATTTTTATTTATATGCACATCAAAATTTAACACTTTCATTTACAAATAAAATTTTTTTTAACGGGGGAATTAAAATTGCAAAGTTCAAAGTTCAAATTTAGCACTCTGAAATCGAATTCAGAATAATTTCTTTTAATTTTTAAATTACTAATTAAAAAAAATTATTTTCTTTTTAAATTTTAATAATTTCATCATGTCACTAAAAAAAAGTTTTCTATGATTTTAAGATTTGAAATGATATTATCAGTCATTTCTCACGGGAAGAAAAACATTTTTTTTAACGCAAAAGGATTAAACTTACAAAAAAATAATTATTTTAATGATAGTTTTTGCAATTTAATTTTTTCTTAACCTCGCTTGTTACCAATTTTTTAATTATGATTGAATTTTAATAAATTATGGCTTATTTTTTCGGGAAAAACATTCTCTACAACTCTACTGCTTCCAATTAAAAAAAAGTGAATAATATTCAAATATAGTTAGGTATTTGTTTAAAAAAGATTTTATTTTTTAAGAATTGTCATAGAAAAGTTTGCTTTAAAAATAAAACAGTACAGTTGTACAGAATGTTTGAAAAAAAACATTGTTAAAATAATTTTTTAAATTTTTCATTTAAAATGTTTTTCTTGTAAAATTATATCAGTCAAAATCATAGAAAAATTATTTTTTTTCAGAGATCTGCAACATTAGAAATTGAACGATTTTTGAATATTGTCAAATGAAACAATTAAAATTTTAATGTTTAAATTTTGCACTCTGAAAGTTGAACGATTCATGGCTTTCTATTTTTTTTAAATCCAATTTCAAATTCTTTAGTTTTGAATATTTTATTTATAATTTAAAGACACAATATTTGAATAGGATTTTAAATCGAATAAAAACGGTGAATTATTATAAATCTATTTATTTGAAAATTTGAAAATAGTTTATAAAGTTTCAATCGGAAGTTGACATTTAAAACATATTTCATTATTATATAATTATTTCATGATTGAAAAATTTAACAATTGAACTGAACATGAAAAAGTCTAGCGGCCACCTTGTTATGAATTATTGATTCTTTTATAATAAAGAATAATAAAATTGAAGAAACATGAAACAAGATTAAAGTATAGAAATTGCGTATACCGAGTTTTATCAAATCGAATTCCGTTAATTCGGATAGTTCATCTGTCGATATATTTCTTTTTCTAAATTCTTTGATCACATCAGGTGTTCCTCCTAAACCTGTTATCAATGTTTCAGTCTGTTTGGTAAAACCAAGAACATCTTCAAATCTGTTTTCATCATCCATATTTTACTTTTTCGAAACCGGTTGAATTATTCCAATCAATCCTACAATTAATTAATTAAGCATTTTTATATGAAATTTCATTGAATGAAAACAAAATATTACAATTATTAGCTTTAGAATTTACAGGACGACTGAAAAATCCAGAAAAATAAAATTCCCGACTCTTTCGAAATCCCGAAGAAATTATTCCAAACAGAAAATTCTTCAAATTATAAAGTAACCGAAACTATAAATTTTCTGAAAAAAGTAAATTTCGAATTATACAATTCCTGAAGACATGAAAAAATGGCTTAATGGTATAAAAAAAAATTGTCAGAAATTTTATAACTTCAGAAATTTTACAGTGTTGGGAATTTTGTTTTTCGGGATTTTTCAGTCTTCCCGGATTCACATAATAAACTCTTATAAATTAAAAATACCTACACACAATGCAAAATTATAAATATTTTTCATATATTTTTAATAATATATTTAATATTTTTATTCAATTGTTGTAAGCACATCTTATAACTTGAAAAAATTTAATATTGTGAGAACCAAGGTTCAATCTCAAAAATAAAAAATTTCATTTTGCGCAAAAATAATCAAATTAAACAGTTTTTTCATCTGCATTTCATTCTAGTATTTTACATATCTATTTGTTCAACGGCTTTCTACGGTCCACTTTGCGGAATTATTTTTCTATAATTTATCGTATAAATAAATTCAGTTAATAAAGTTATAACTGAAATGATTAAAATTAAATTCGTGGTGACTGAAAATAACTGCAATTGAAAAAATTTGAATTTAGAATTGAAATATTCAACATTTTGTTTAAATTAAAAATTTTTCAAAAATTATGCACTTTTTTATTAAGGTATTTTTAACTGGAGAGTTCAATTTTGAACTAAAATAATGAATTTACCCCTAAAAGAGAAATTTTGAACCAAAAATGGAATAGTTAAATTTGCATTAAAAAAAATTAAATTTTAATTCACAAAAATTAAAATTTAACGAAAAATGTAAAAGTTGATATTTCACAAAATTTAAAACCAAAAACACTTGACTTCAGCCAAAAAATACGAATTTTCAACGAAATATTTGAGTCCTGAAACAAAACAGTTAAATTTTCAAACAAACTTTTGCATTTTTAAGAACAAAAAAATGAAAGAAATTTCTACCAAAAGAGTTGAGTTTTCAGCCAAGAAAGATTTTTTAATTAAGAAGGAAACAAAATTCCAACCAAATTGTTGAACTTTCTACAAAACAGATGAATTTTCAACCCAAAAAAATGCATTTTCAACCAAAAAGGTTAAATTTATAATAAGATTGTTTAATTTTCATCAAAATAACCAAAATTGTAACCAAACAGCTGTTTTTATAATAAATGAAGAAATTTTAACTAAAAGAGATGAATTTTCGAACAAAAAAAAATTCAACTAAAGAGATGGCTTTTCAACCAAAAACATTAATTTAAACAAATCAAAAAGTATTTTGATTCTAGATGAATAACAGTTAAGTGCAACCAAAAAAAAGAACGCATTTTCAACAAAATAGTTAAATTTGTGACCAAAGAGATAAATTTTCAACTTTAAATCAAGAACTTGAATTTTCAACTAAAAAAGGTCAATTTTAAATCAAAAAGATTAATTTTCAACCAAAAAAATGAACAAACTGCAAACAAAATAGTTAAATCTTCAACTAAAATTTTATTTTTAACGCAGTAGTTGAACATTCAACAAAGTAGTTGAATTTGCAACTAAAAAATATTTTAACTTAAAATCAATAACAGTTGAATCATTAACCAAAATACAATTATTTTCAACCTAACATTTGCATTTTATAAAAAGAAGAAAGAAAATTTCTACTTGGGGATACATTTTTAATAAAATTGTAGAATTTTCAATCAAGAGAGAAAAAAATTTTTTGAATTTTCTACGAATTTTCAACCAAAAAGCATTCTTCTCAATGAAAAATATAATATAATTGATATTTCGACCAAAATAAATTTTAATTTTTAAATAAAAAAAGATTCGTCGATAAAAAAATAATTGAATTTTCTATAAAACAGTTGATTCTTCAACCCGAAAATGTGAATTGTCAACAAAAAAGTTAATTTCCAGCCCAAAAAGATAACTTTTCAACAAAACAGTTAAATTTTCAACCACAGACTAAAAAAGATCATTTTTCAACAAAAAATTTAATAGTTGATATTTCAGTCAAAAAAGAAAAAAAAATTGTCGAATTATCTGCAAAAATATAAATATAATAAATAAATATTATCATTATCTTCTAAAATTTCAGTTTCCACTATTTTTCTAACGATAAACAATACGAATTTATTTAGTTTTCTGAGAATTCTCAACAAAAAAGTTAATTTTTATCTGAACAGTTGAATTTTCAACCAGATAGGTCAATTTTCTACCAAACTGTCGAAATTTCAAATCAAGGAGACGAATTTTCTTTAAAATACTAACCCAAAAATATCAAATTTTAACAAAAAAGTCAATTCTCAATCAAACAGTTAACCTTTTAAATGCTTGTATACTCTATCAAAGCAGATTCTCATTTTCAACAAAGTTTATGAATTTTCATCGAAAAAAAATCAATATTCAACCAAGATTAGAATAGTTAAAATGTCAGAAAAGTAAAGGTTCAACTGAAAAAAACGAATTTTCAAAACAATATATTTTTTTCATAACAAAAAAATGATTTTTTAACAAAATAATTAAATTTTAAACTAAAGAAGTTAAATTTACAAACCAAAAATATATTATTTTAATTTGCAGTTAGAAAAGTAAATTAAAAAAAAACGAGTTTCCAGCAAAATTAATTAATTTTGAAGTAAAAATATAAATTTTCAAGCGACAATAAAATAGTTATATCTTCAGTTAAGAAAATTAATTTTCAACTAAAAATAAACGAATTTTCAACCAAAGACATGATTTTTTAATCACCATGATGAATTTTCAACCAAAAATATGAAATTTTGTTCAAATAGTGGATTATTCAATCCAAAAGATGAATTTTCTATTAATAAAAAAATGAATTTTCCACTGAAAAGCTTTTTCAATGAAAGAAATTAATTCTTAACAAAGAATAGAATAGTTAAAATTTCTACTAAACAGATAATTTTTTAACGAAAAAGATTACATTTCTATCAAAAAACGTAAAATTTTCACAAAAAATGTAATAGTTATAGTGCATTCTCAACTAAAATGATGAATCTTCAACTAAAAAAATTTAATTTTTAACCAAATACATGCATTTCAAACTAAAAAGATAAGTTTTCCACCAAAAATAAATTAGGATAATTTCCAGTCAGTAAAATAAATTTCCAAACAAAAAGCAAACGAATTTTCAACCAAAGAAATTAATTTTCACCGAAAACAGATAAATTTTCAACTAAAAATATTATAGTTGAATTTTCAGTGAGAAAATTAATTGTCAATAAAATTAAAGTAATTTTTTAACGAAATAGTATAACTTTCAACCAAGAAGATTAGAGTTTTATCAGAAAAGATACATTTTCGACAAAAAATGGAAGTTAAATTTCCAGTTTAAAAAATGAATTCTGAATAAGAAAAATATGATTTTCAACCCAATAAATCAATTTTAAAATTTTCAACCAATAATATGAATTTGTAACCAATAAAAAAAATTAATTTTCCACTAAACAGTTTTTTTTTTCAATTAGAGAAATTAATTCTTAACAAAAAATAGAATAGTTACAATTACAACTAAAATTATGAACCTTCAACTGAAAAAATTTAATTTTCAACCAAATACATACATTTCGAACTAAAAATAAAAATTTTCTACCAAAAATAAAGCAGGATAATTTTCAGGCAGTAAAATAAAATTTCAAACAAAAAACAAACGAATTTGCAACCAAAACGATGAAATTTCAACTAATGATAATTCTATTTTACAGAAAAAGATGGATTCTCAATAGTTTAATTTTCTGTAAAAAAAAATAATTCGCAATAAAATTAAAGTAAATTTTCAACGAAATAGTATAATTTTCAACCACGTTCCCCACATTTTTTAAAGGAAAAGCAATACGAATTTATTTCGTTTTCCAAGAACTTAAAAACTAAAAGAAAACATCGAAAAAGAAAAAGCCTTATACGACAATGAAAACAAAAATATAGTTTTTAAATCACTAGCACTGTCACCATTAAACTTAGTAAATTTTTTCACTGAAAAGACTAAAAATGAAGTAAAACGTAAAACGAGGTGATTGAATTTTGAGGTTAGAACTTGAATTAAACGTTTTTTTCTATATAAAAAGACTTATATTAATTCATATTCTATAATATTTGAAAACTTGATTCAATTTAGGAAAATATCTTTAATTATTACCTACCTATTTGCTTTCTTGTCAATTGTTTTTATTTTTTGTTGTCGCTTTAAGTAAATAAACAATCGGTCGATTTGGCGTTCATTTCACATTTTTACGTACACTATTATCGGTATAATTTAGAATTTAAAAAATTAAAAACCTTCTGAAGATAAAACGTTGCCAAATTCGTTAAAAAAATCGTAGAAATATTAAAAAAAAGAAATGTAAACACCGGGGAATAAATTTAGAATAACTTTTACGTCCATAGAAAAAAGCATCGAAAGAACGCGACAACGCGATTTACTCGCTAGTGCTGAACGTTCTGAGAAGAGGGCAGCACTTCCGTTAATGAATTCAAAAAAGCCCGCTATTTTTCGAACAACAGTCAAGATAAATCATTTTTAAATTGGGGAAATTTTTGTAAAATGCGTTTTAATTTATCGCAATCATTTTTTTAAAATTTGTAAAGTACTGAATTTTTTTAAGGTCGTAAAATTGATCGTTGAGTTATTAATCGATCCTTGATCTTCTCGCGTTATTGAAGAGAATAATTATAATAATTATTGAACCTAGGATTGAATATAAAGTTTTCTCAAAAGCTTATCGTTTCGCAGTTTGAAATTGTAGATTTTTCTTTAATAACAGTTCCAAAAACCATTTTTAATATATTTCAATTACATTAATAATATATTATTTAAAAAATGTAGCCATTTCTTAGATTGAATTCAATTAATTTTTTAAAAGTGAAAATTTGTTTAAAATATTTATAGTATTTATTGATTTCAAATAGACCCGCCCTTTTCGGCGCATGCGCAGTTGAAAAAGTTGCTATCAGCGCACGCATCGATAAAAGGTTGGGGCAGCCAATGAACGACGCTTGACGAAAATAAGCTGACGACTCGCGGCAGAGGTGGGGACCCCACTAGCCTTCAAATTATCGAATCTTCACGTTTTGTGGACCTTCAAATAACCGAGACCTCACTGTATTTCAATAATAAATACATTTTAAAATCAAGATCTGAATATCTAATTACAAATTAAAAAATTACGCAAGTCAGTTGCCGACTTACCTAATTCTGGGAAATATATACGACTTTCAGCGGGAGTTTAAACGTGAATATTTTAGAAAAAAAATAAATAAATTGTAATATTAATAAATTTCAGAAAAAATAATTTTTGAAATTTTTATTATAAAATTGCCTTCGTGAAAATTTAAAAATTACTTACCGTCGCCGATTCCCTCGTCGAGACCAAGAAAGATTTTTCAGTCAAAAAAGAAAAAAATAGCGACCAAATATCGAATTTTCCAGCCGAAAAGATGGATTTTGTACCAAAAAAAATAACTTAAAAAGCTTAAAAAAATTAACCAACACTTTTCAAACTAACAATTTTAAATTAAATTTTTTCAAAATTAATAATTTTAAGCTACAAATATTAAAAATTGAACAGTTGCAATTTTCGTGAATTGAGCCCTTCTTAAATTAAAAGTGATATTTTATTTCAAATAGTTAAAAAAAAATCCTTCAAATGCTTCAAAATTTTATTTCAAAATCTTGAAAAATCCACATGTTTATAATTTTTTCACATTTAAAATTTTTGAAATTTTTTCAGAACTTCTAAACATCTTTTGAATTAATTTTTTCTGAAAAAATATCTTCTCCTTTCGCTCCGCTGGGGATCGAACCTCAGAACTTCCGATTGCCGGTCAGGTGTTTTTTTCAGAAAAAATTAATGAATATAATTTTTATTTCATATCTCCATCTAGTCTGAAAAGACGTTAAACATTTCTCTTATTGTCTGATGGTAATACAGATTTCTTGAAAAATTCTAAACATCTTTTAAAATGATTCGAATTCATCAAAATTTCACAATTTGACTTGAATATTATGTTTTTTTAAATGGAAAAATGTCAAATTTAACGTTTAAAGTTTAGTTATCTTTTCTTAGTTTTAAATATTTGATTTATAATTACTGATTTTAAATTAACAATCAGATATTATAAATATTAAGTTGTTCTTTTTTCTTAATTAAAAAATTTAATGAAAGCCTTTAATTATGAATAAATTATTTCAGTTATTTAAAAAAATGAAAGTAGTTTATAAGCTTTCAATCGTGCGTTTACATTTATTTAAATAATAAGTCTTTTCAATTTAATTTTTAATGTTAAAATCTGGAAATTCTAAAATTGTTAACTGATTCCGAATTTTCTTGTAAAATTAATTGTTATTCACTTTTTTATCCTGAAAGTACAGTTCATTTTTAAAAATCATTAATTAATTCATATTCACAATTTAACAACTAGAAATATCTGTGATCCAAAATTTTCAATTTTGTGTACGCTTACAAAATAAAATCTGAAATGGAACATTTTTTAAGTGAAAGATTTTCGATTAAATAACAATTTAACTAATTATTTTAAAAACTGTCATTTTCCGGTCCCATAAAATTCCCTATCACTACTTTTTTAAATTTACAATTAACTAAATTAAAATTGTTTAAAAACCTTAATAGAAAAAACTGCGTGACGTTTTAAATGCGATTTTTTTTATATTTTATATTTAATAACGAATTTTGACATGTAAAAATTGAAAAAATACATTTTTTATCGACGTTTTACATATATTTTGGAAAAAGTATGAAAGTATGCGACGGAAATAAAATGATATTTCTTGAAGCGACGTTAAATTGAGTATACCATTCACGAAACCTTTATCTAACACAAAAGTTCAGAGTTATACTTAATTAATTATTAACAACTGCAATTAAAATACTTTCAAGTTCCACTCAATCACTTCTTTTATAAGCAATAAATTCTAAAACCTATTTCTAATCACAGAAACAACGTAGGCGAATAAATGGAAAATACAATATTTAGACAGTTTAAAATGACTTTTATCTATCAACAAAAAATGTAAAGTACAATATCACCTTATAAGTATTCTGACAATTGTAATCCCTTGATAATTATTTCGGACAGCACGCGAAATTGACGGACTTTCGACAATTGCATTGAAACCAACACAATTACAAAAATTACATGCGTAAACTGACCTCTGCGCGGCTCGATTCCACTTAAACATTAAACAAAAATGGTAATTGTATTATAATTATCATTATCATTCTCATTATCATTATACAAATAAACAGAGTGTATGCGACAACTTGATTTAAAGTTATTGCGGAAAAAGTAGCACTTGTGTCATGAAAGTATAATATACTTTTGCCTCTCTTGAAAATTCTTTAAGTCAATTTCACAATTCATTATCATTCCTATTCTAAAATTATCTCACGACATAATCTCGATTATTTCCTCCCATACAAGTTATCAACATTTCTGGGGCCTCTCTCTCTTTTAATTCATACCAAATTATTTGGTAGATTTATAAAAGTCTGAGGGTCATGTCGAACTAATTACAGTCTGAATGCTTGAAATCTGGATCGATTTCAAATAGAGATGCACGCCTAATATACACAAAAGATGAATACGCAGTCTGTGCATTTTAGTAATATGTAAATGGATTTGAAAAAAATGTCACTTCTCACAAGTCATTTACAAGTTCAATCAGAAAATCCTCTAGCTTTTTGTGAGAGAAAATTCTCACAACACTCGGAGGATTACCTTGTTGAGAGACATTTTGTTTTCTTCAATTAAACTGAGATCCCGATTATTGGACTATCGGTTGGCTTGGCAAAAATTATTCAATTATGGCGCCATCGTGGAAAGCCACGATTATGGTGTTGAAACCTGGGTCATATGTACTTCGTACGAGTGAGTGCACTCTCTCCCTTGGTGGGATCCATCATTCGATTCCAATTTGTGTGTCCAACGACAAATCCCACAGCTCGCATCTTTTCTTGTTCTTTGCGTTCCTCCAAATCCGCCCATCTTACCTGAAATTTAAATTTAACAAATTAAATTCGGAATTAATCAAAATTTTGCATTTTTTATTTAATATCCGACATGCAAATTCAACTACGAAATCAGGCCGGACGCAATACTTTATTTTCAAAATTGCCTCCATTTTCCCTGACCATTAATATTCATTAATATTCTTAAAATATAAACTACTTTATTAAGTATTAATTTATAATTTAGATGAATCATTTTTATTAATAAAATAATTAATAAACTTATAAATATTATAATATAAAGATTTAATTTAATTTTGACCAGAATTTTAATCTTGTAACATTTTTAAGATACAGTCTTTTATAGGCGGAATAAAACAATTTCAAATTAAAATTGTAATTTCCAAATTTATTTAGTTCAACAAGAAATATTACTTTTCTACTATAAAAGATGAATTTTCAATCCAAAAGAACGAAATTTCAACAAAACAGGTCAAATTTCAACAAAATATGAATTTAAAAAATAATAATAATTTTCAACCAAATAGTTAAATTTTTGAGCAAAAAGTATTAATTTTCAACAAAAATGTTCATTTTCAACCAAATATTTAAGATTTCTAACAAAAGAGTTGAATTTTTATGCTAAAAAGAACTTTCAACCCAAAAATATGAATTTTCAACAAAGAAGTTGATTTTCAATCAAATAGTTGAATTTTCAATCAAATTCTTAAATTTTCCGGTCAAAAAGACGAATCTTTAAAGAAACAGTTTAATTTTCAACACAAAACTATACATTTTCTAAAAAAAAATCAATTTTGAACCAAAATAGTTGAATTTTCTACCAAAATAATTAAAGATTTAAACCAAAAAATGAATTTTCCACAAAAAGTTAATTTTCAACCAAACAGTTCAATCTTCTACCAAAATATAAAAATTTGCAATTAAAATGACGAATTTTGTACAAAGCAGTTGAATTTTTAACCAGAAAATATGAATTTGAAACAAAAAAGTTAATTCTCAACCAAATAGTTGATTTTTTAATTAAACAAGACGAATTTTCAACAAAAAACAATTGAATTTTCTACCTGGAAATAAGCATTTTCAACAAAAAATTAATCTTCAACCTAAAAGTTAAATTTTTGAGCAAAACATATTAATTCTCAACAAAAGTGTTCATGTTCAACCAAATATGTAAGATTTCTAACAAAGGAGTTGAATTTTCATGCTAAAAAAAAAAAGAACTTTCAACAAAACAATTTAATTTTCAACCCAAAAATATGAATTTTCAACAAAGAAGTTGATTTTAAATGAAATAGTTGAATTTTAAACGAAATTCTTACATTTTCAGGTCAAAAAGACGAATCTTTAAAGAAACAGTTCAATTTTCAACACAAAACTACAAATTTTCTAAAAAAAAATCAATTTTGAACCAAAATAGTTGAATTTTCTACCAAAATGATTAAAGATTTAACCCAAAAAATGAATTTTCAACAAAGCAGTTGAATTTTTAACCAGAAAATATGAATTTGAAAGAAAAATTTTTAAATAAACAAGACGAATTGTTCAACAAAACAATTCAATTTTCTACCTAAAAATAGGCATTAAAAAAAATTCAACCAAATAGTTCAGTTTTTGAGCAAAACGTATTAATTTTCAACAAAAATGTTCATGTTCAACCAAATATTTAAGATTTCAAACAAAAGAGTAGAACTTTCATGCCAAAAAAAGGACTTTCAACAAAACAGTTCAATTTTCAACCCGAAAATTTGAATTTTCAGCAAAGAAGTTGATTTTCCATCAAATAATTGAATTTTCTACCAAAATTTTACATTTTCAATACAAAAAGAAGAATTTTTAATGAAGCAGTTAAATTTTAAACCAAAAATATTAATTTTCAAAGAAACAGTTGAATTTTCAACCCAAAAAATGAATTTTCAACAAAAAGTTAATTTTCAACCGAATAGTTCAATTTTCAATTAAAATGACGAGTTTTCTACAACGTAGAGGAATTTTCAACCAGAAAATATGAGTTTGAAACAAAAAAGTTAATTCTCAACCAAATAGTTAAATTTTCAACTAAACAAGAAGAATTTCAATTGAATTTTCTACCTGAAAATATGCATTTTTGACCAAAAAAAATTAATTTAAAACCTAATATGTAGTTACATTTTTTAGCAAAAATGATTGATTTTCAACAA